>JAQGBJ010000659.1:0-35165 GCA_034698345.1 Sphaeridia pumilis | reverse complement strand
CTCTGATTAGCACGAGCTTGCTCATTTATAAAAGCTCACAGCCTTTGATGATCTCGAGTAAAAACGTCATTCGTTTTAAAAAAAAATACTAAACTATGTATACACGCTACATCCAAAAGCATGCAGATTTTTAAAACACGTTGTAGGTGTCGTACATTGTTGATTTGTGGCAAAAATGTGTGCATGTGAAAATTACGTGTTTCGCTTGGTTGTTTCGCGATGAGGAAGGAACAATGTTGTGAGGTTCACACGAAGCTAGCGATTATGCACACCTCATGCAAAGTTTTGGTATACGATTTCTTCCGGTCAAGATTAATGTCATAACGTCGTAAAAACGGTTTCTAGTTCGAGAAAGCATTGACAGTCGTGTCAAAGTCAGCGGAGATAAACGTTGACACAGTGACACGGAATGATAAACATGAGAAATGGAAAAATGCCCGTCGTCAGGAGCCGAAAGGCAGAGATTTGACACGGATTGTACGTGAGTAATCTGATGGAGTAGAGCAAAAGTAGCAATAAAAGCCATAGAGAAATGTAACGTTGAAGAGAGAAAATATCGAAATTGTAAAGAAAGAGTAGTACGTGCAGAACAAGTTCGTATAGTAATTGCTATTAATATGTACCAAATGTGGTGGATGGAAGGAAGCACAAGCTTATCGGAAGAATCTGATCGGATACACAGGTTCAAAGCAAGGAACTGTGGGAAAAAATGATACTCAAGGTAGAACATTTAAAATTGTTGGGATGAGAAACCGTTTGCACTTTACTTTGGACCAAAGTGCATATGTTACATATCCATAATTAATGGTTGAAGACAACCAATCAGTTTTTGCGGTAGACTTGGATAATTGAACAAAGTGCAACAATGGTAAATTAGTATACGAGAAGGATGAGCATGTTTCAATTCACCTGTAATAAGTCAAAGGAAGAAGAAACTGGTCTGCATGGAAAACTTTCCCTTGTGAGACTCAATGTATATACTGCTGAGGCTAAAACTCATATCTCGGTAAACCAAAAAATTTAATTGTTTACTTGGTAATTACAGGTGAGATGGGTAAACCTTTGTTTTGTTGTGCAAATCAAGCCCATTGTGGTTGCAAAAGTTATAAAAATTCCCGATATTTGTTGAAGAAAGCGGTTACGTGTCAGAAATGTAAAATTACATCAATTTCCCTTTTGCTCACATTATCAAGCTATTATTGTGCATCCGCCTTACATTGTTTCTTGTGTACTGGCCATTGTCACAGGTCAGTGTCATAATAACGCACCTGAGCCATGACCACACTTGCGTAAACGGTCTTCCACTGTGGCAAGCGTCGTCATATCTTTGCTGGAGCGAAACTGTTGTCATGAGAAATATTTATATACACACGTGGTTGATGTGTCTTTGATTATGTAAGCGAAATTTACCACCAAATTCACCATGTTAACGTCATTGTTTTACCATAGGTTCACCTTAAGGACGCCGGCTGAATACACATAACCTTCTGCGATTAGCAATTGTTGAGGACTTTATCAAGGCAAAAAGCTTAGGGTTTTACGCTGACAAAGTAATTCGTCAGTCTTGTTGTTTTTAACGTGGCTTCTCTTTGCTAGAATATGCGCTGCATTACTAATGTGGCTTTTCAGTAAAGTTGAAAGTGTCTGAAAGTTTTTCAAGTCGGTTTAACACCTGTAGCGTTGCTTCAAGTGAGGCTCGCAACGCTTTGTTATGAACATCATTAACAAGTCATCAAGTTGGTCTCGACAGTCTTGAGGATAAAGAGAGTAGGGCTTTTTAAGTGAGCTCGAAGGATGTTTGAGCAGGTTTAACTTGTTAAATTGCAAATTTTAAAGTATGAATCTCATAGTCTACTTGATGAATCTCAAGTTCATGTTTGAATCTTGAATGGAAATATATGCTTGTATTTATTTCGCTTGATGGGATGAGCAGCGACAACAAGAAGCATGAACGATTGTCTGAGGTCAGACAGTGAATTTTTGTCGAAATGGAATTAAACCGCAGCTTGGGAGACCAATCTTGGTTTCGACTTGATGTGAGGTCCGCGTGGGCATCCATGCGATGAGAATGATTGATTAAAACCATCAGCGTCCAAGGATCAGCAGACAAGTATGGCGACAGACACCGACTTAAAAATACCAATTTTGATCAAGAAAAATGCCGAGCAAAATTTGTATTAAACTTGAGAGGATGTACTCGAAGGTTAAGTAGATCACGGCGAAGACGCCCAAGAATTGGCAACAAATGGAGTTTTTACATGCTATTGGCTTGGCCATTTCATTTTGGCTGTGTTAAAAGTATGCCGATGTACAAACACCTCAAGCCAAAAATGAATCGTTCAATTAAATTGGTCATTGCGAATTCCTGTTGTTGGCTATGTTCGGTGATACGCCGACGGTTTTTGACTGCCCACAGTAAGAGTCAGTGCAACTTCGGTGGTCAAACTGCATGAAAAATGCCCTGCAGCTTTGGCACATGTCCGACATTTGGAGGTGATGTTTGGCCCGTTGTAATCAACTGACTTGAGCTGCTGAAAGCCGCTGCTCAAGTGTGTGGGTCATGGAACCGTTGGGATAATAAGTCTTGTTAGTTAGTTAGCCTTTGCTTCCGCTTTAATGAGATGAAGAAGATGATTAGGAATTTTCAAGGTAAATTAATGCGTCGGTGCCCCGCAGAATCCTTTGCAATCGGCTTCTTTGGCCCTGCAGAATGGTCAACAGAAGAGCGCCGGTTCGGGATCAGAAGGATGAGCTTGCAATTTCCGTGTAAATATACGGGCATGCACAGGTATGTAGTGTATTCTGATATTGCAATTTGAGAAATTGGCGACTAAAAGAAGATATATAAGAAGCTTATTCAGGAGGTTCCAAAAGTAATGGTCGTTTGAAGTATTATCCATAGGAAAGACAGACCACAATGGAGGATGAGATGGCAAAGTTTGTGTGTAATTCAGTATATTTTTACGATTACGTGTCTAATCTCGAACGTGAAGCCAATTGAGCTTCCGAAGCGGATCATAATTGTTACGGTATTTTGGAGAGATTTGATGCTATAACGTTAACGTTGGATGGTCCATGTATAGCCGGTTTGATAAGTCTGGCTTTGCGTGCGCTATTTTTAATAAAACCGTATTGTCTTCCGTCCGGTTATTACCGTGGAAATCAACGACCTCATCGTTTCGTTACGTTATAATATTATACATTGTACGGGCTCTGTGATCTACCTCACGAACGAAACCAGTCAAGTTTAAAAGTGTGTGTATGGAATATGGGGAATTACATTCGAATTTCCGCTTTGCCAATGTATAATATCAGAATAAATTTTGCAAAGGCAAAAATCCATTTAATCAACTCGGCGAGATGTATAGCCGTGTGTGGTTAACAAGCTAAACTCGTGGCAGTCGTAAATTATATGTCTGCAGTACGGATGATTAAATTGCGATTTTTGATACGAATACAGGATGCTCATTTACCGTCAGCTCTTTATTACACGGTATACAAGACGAGTTTGCGAATCTGCACGTTTCCTTCCTGGATAGCTGTTTAAATGAGAAAAATTTTGTTTACTAGCTGGCTTGCTCCGCCGCGAGAGACCTCGTTTTTGTAGGCACGAATTTTTCGATAACAGCGATCGACTATTGATCAAACGCTAATGCTATCATCGCCCGGTCTTGTCGAGGGTTCTGCGTGATACCAGGTATTTTCGATGGCGGCCACCAACGCATTTGATGGCGCCTATATATTTGCCAATGTAGGTAAATTTGATTAGATAAGGAGCCATTCTGCGTTGTAGTTCGTTACTCGGCACTTGGGCACGACCCGGATTTTCGATAGAGGGAAAATTCGTCGTGAAAATTATACACGTAGCGACAAGGTAATGTTAGAGTGGAAATTTAACTGCAGGATGTTACGGATTGGAGTGACTTGTGGATGGGTAACATCATGTCAGTCAGTGGGCTAATGGAAGCAAGGAATTTGTTGAACGAGGCTTCCATGGATGATTGCTTCCACTGCTGATGCTGCGGTAATTTAGTGTGGAACGTCATTTACACCTTTCGTGCCTCGGACTACTTGCAATCACGAAATCTTTTATCATGTCAACGCGGGTCCGTACATAGTTGAAGAATGGAATGACGCGAATGTCGGTCGTTAATGTCCATCTCGGCAACCGGTTTTTCTCGGGTTAACTAGCGATTCGCATGAGCTCGTTGTTATTATGAACTATGAACTCGATCGTTGAGAGATCACGTCCAGGGCGTGCACAGCGATTAACAATTCTTCTTCTTGTATTCGTCCCGCAAATATTTAAGTAGATCACAGATTCGACTTTGGAAATCAACTCGCTGGTTTTGCATGCCGACATTGTATATAAATACAGGTAAAACACATAGCTAGAAATATATAATTTGAAGGGATTTTTTCAGGTTAAGTTTGTGACGCAGTAATCTTGTTGTCGAAACAGTCCAAGCTGACAGTGGGTAATTAAAAACGGAATTATCCCATTTGATGTCAATACTCGGAGAAACTTGTGATGGCGATAGTTGTTTAATAGCAGGTGTTTAACGTGACAGAATGGCGGTTCCCGTTAGTTACGGCTATTAAAGTGGCAGTGGAAGGAAATGAGAGTCCATCCATTCTAATTATAATCCTATTCCCAGCTTGTGGAACTTGACAGATATTATTATAAGCTGTGAAAAATCCAAGTTTCCACGCAACTCATGTGAATACAGTATATGTTGAGGATCAAAATGTGTATCTATGACTTGCAAAACTGCGAGATCAAAAGAGAGAGAAATGTCCGCGTGCGAAAAATTCATTAGATAGCTGTCATGCGTCAATTATGTCCAGTTTGTGTGTGAGTTGCAGGTGCTTTTGCAATTTTATGGCTTCCATTTAGGGTATTGAGGCCACAAATTTGTATCGACATGGTGGAAATTTTTGCAAAGGGTTCAAAGCGTAGGTGTGGAACACGAACGAGTTTGGCAAACCAACGCAGTTTCAAAGGTATAACGGTCCAAGAAGAAGTGTATTTGTAATTGGTGCGGCGGCCATTCCAATTCGAACACACGTTCCAAGTACAGTTTAAGGACGCTGCTGCGGTGATGATCGGATTGAAGTCAAGTAGCAGTTGAATGCTGCTCCGATTTATTTGGGACTACACGAGACTTGAAATGGCTATAATAAACTTGACACTTGAACTGAGTATAATGGTGCAAAGATTGATTCTGTGAAGAAACGTAACAGGATGGTACGCCTCTTTGAAATGGTGTAGCGCGTGGGCGATGGTCTTTTGGTGAAATTTTGTTGCTGATACATTGAGTAACATATCGGTATTGTACGGTGCGCAGACCTTTTTCACGAAACGTACCCACGGTATAATAATGAGTTGCAGTTTTTGTCACATTTGCAAGGAAAATGGTTTGTTAGCATTGGGAATTTAACGCTACTCACTCGACTTTCACACCAACGTGGTTAAACAGGTGCTTCGTTTCCTAAGAATAAAGGCTCAAGAACAAAGTTACACAATTCTGACTTGGTTCAGTCACAACTTTAAATAAAAGGCAGACGATGGTACAGCTTTTAATTGCTGGCTTAAACGCTGGTTTTGTCACAAAAAGTCTTTTTCATCATCGTCTTCGTCGTGGTACTTACGCAACAATGCAAATTGCATGGGTTGTTTAATTGTTGCAGTAAATACACAGAAGGTACTGCCAGGCAGACTGATTCTTTCTTGGCAAAAGTGGTCTTTGTCATTCCACTTCCTGCGCCAGTACAATAAACATGGTTAATTTGATTTTTGCAAAAATCCACAGGAAAAGAATGTAGCCGGAGGTGGTGCATTATGCTGTTGCTCAGTCACTTGCATTAACTGTGCTCAAGAATGGGGTTAGTCAATGGCGATCAAGTCAAAGTGCACCAGGGGAAAATCGGAACATTTTTTAGCTGTAGGGAGTTGTAGGAAACGGCATTGTTGGTCGGAGCGTTAAAAATGGCAAAATGTGTGAATCGACGAGACTTTGCTCTTTTAATCTCGTTGTGATGCCACTATGCTATTGTTAGCTTTTTGCTTTGAGGATCAAGTGGAACCGTTAGCTGCTACCGTTGAAGCTGCTGGTACATCAAAAATGGCGATAACGCTGTACAAACAGGAGCAAACTTATATTCTTTTCAAGTCAACAATAGCCTGGCAATTTTTGTGATTTCAAGTGCCGCCATTATAACGATCCGCGCTCTTCATCGTTCAAATGACTCACAAAATTGAAATCAAACTGGGCCACATGACCATTTTTGACCCTTTTTCATTTGCATAAGGAGGAAACCCGTTTGATGGATAACACAAAGCAGAAGCTCCATTATAAAAGATTGTGCTAAAATTGGGGAAGCGTCGGGCTAAATTCTCGTCGACAAGGAAGTCGTTATCCATGCAGCGATCGTCCAGAGAGGGTGGGACTCAGCACATATTTCAGCAAAGCGGCGAGGATAAATTAGACTGTAATGGACCGGCCAAATATCAAAACATGAGTAATATCAAGGGTGGAGTCAGTCAGTCAACAGGTAAAAAACAGCTGGGTTAAAAACTGCATTCGTTTATCCTAAGCTCCATTATAACAGCTGATGATAAATATTCTGGCCGAGTCAGCGTCGAGACTCGATATTAAGTCTGACTTATCGGTCCGTTTATCAGCCAAAACATTCGAGTTCAATAATAAACTAATAGCTTCCACAAGTTTGGCTTTAGGAGCCCAAATATTGCTGACTCAGTCAGTAAAGCTATAGTCTGCGCACGGCGCACTTACTTGTTAATGGCGTCTGAGATTCAAAGGTAATCTATGCCAAGTTTATGGCAGTGACAATGTCAAAATACTTTAACGTAAGAGAAGATCACATTTATGTATGCTAAGTTATGCTATGCATTTTTAAGTACACACATATCATATGCACAGTAGGAGAAAAAAATGGCAATGTGACTAAAAACACGGAAAGCATGAGACCTTCAGACTTGAAATGGCAAAAATTCGCATGACAACGTTTATGCGCGTTTGGCATGTATCTTCATTTTTATCTGGCAATTTCGGATTATAAATCAGGGACGGCAGATGAAGCCGAAATAAGAAGGTCGGATTGGGTTTACAGTGAGGCGCTTATCGCTTTGAAATTGACCGTGGCTCAGCAGGGAATATGGCGGCGATGACGACGTGAGACAATGCAACAGCTACCGTTTGCTGATAATATTATTCGCAAAGATGATGAATAACCAAGATGGAGGCGCAAGATGACGTGTGAAAGGAAAACCCATATATGAGATAACTGATTCATAAGTTGCGAATTGCCAATTTTTGTGGCTTGAAAAAATGTACGATTGTAAAGCTGGTTGGTGGTAAAAAATGTATTGTTTGAATAAGGCCTTGATATTCACAACAGTATCGATTATTGGTTGGCAACAACAAAAGAACTGCTGTAATTTTATAAAATTTGTTTGATTGTAGCCAGTAAACCGGAGGACAATTTTTCTGGAAATGGCAACAAGAGCAGGTGCGGGTGCTTGTTGATCAGAATTTATAAACAAGAAGTAAAAACAAAAATTCAGTGAAGCGCTAAATGGCACGAAGAATATAAATTTCCGAATAGAAAAAGATGGCGTTGAAGAATGGCAAAAAAGCTTTCCAAATTACGTGGCTCTCGGTTAGTAGTAGTAGAAATGGCAAGGCGGATAACGTTGTTGTTGTGACTGGGAGTGGAGATTGGTCATGGTGAGAAGGAGGACGAGGAACAGTGGAGCAGCGTCAGAAGCGTCTTGGAATAGCCTTGCATCCTTTTCAATATTCTCGACTTATATACTTGATATCATCAAGCGACATTTTGCCCAGAAACGACTCACCTCGTGCGAATTTAAAGGAGACGTGATGTATTATTGTACACGCCGTGGCAAATTTAGTCATGAATGGCCGCTGTCCTCCAAAGATTCAATTCCCACAACATTTCCCTATCCTTTATTGCCTTTCTTTCGAGATAACCAAGCTTGACTGTTACGAAAAGGAGAAGAAGTGGAGGAAACTTGGTCGATTGGAGACGACCAAGTTGAAAAGCTACAGTAAATCACTATAAAAACTTGTATGTCTTCATTGTGGTGATAATGTGTGCCTTCCATTGAATAACATGTGGACACTTTTAAAATACCTTTAAGATGACGTCGAGATGATGAGATGCCAATTTTAAGCTGAGATGACATCAAAGTTATGTAAGGTGTTTATAATCATGTTGAATGAAAAGCTTTAACCTGAATTTTGGTTTCGTCTCGGTTTAAACTGGCATATGCACACGCCTGGGGCTGGCGGCGGATTGCACTTTTTCGTTGGCTAATGTAATGACTCATGTTTCGGGACGAGGATGATGATGGCCACTTTGAAAGTTCAATGCAAAGGATAAAGAGGTTTTTCTGAAACGGTAATGGACAATGTGACGTTTGTTGGTTGACCAACAAAGATCGTGCATTGGAAATGCCCGTGAATACCGATGGAATTCGCCAAATTGGGAAGCAGTTGATCCATGTATTCATGTGCAATGTTGCATTTGATGTCGTTATATACCTTGAGTATTTTAAGTAGAGGCAGCAGCTGTGACATTCTAAGTTGAAATGTTGTAATATAAAAGATTCAAGAGAACTAGAACAATGTCACTGCCTATTAGCGCATTGCAGTGTTGTAATTTTTGCTAACTAAGCAAAACTATTGGATTGTGAAGAATGTTGACACATGGCTGGGCTATGCAAACGGTCTAGAAACGACGTCTAGTCTTTTAAGGAATTTTTATGCGTGTGTCTAGCTTGACACCACAACAAAATTTAATATTTACAAGTTTATTCGGGAAGTAATACGGCATCCATTATCCATTATTATGTAACTTCAACTTTCGCTTGCCATTTAGGTTTCTAAATGAAGATTCCAAATCTATTTGATTGATGAAACTGTCATATCATCGATCTAAAGCCCAGAAGCGAAAGACTGTTCCTTGTGCAGGATGGCCAGTACAGGATGTGTCCGATAAACTCTCTTTCCTTCAGGTGCTTTTTTGGGAAATTGACCTGCAGTCGTATTGAGGTATTCAAAAGCAGGTTTGAGAACACTTGCTTTATGGCGTTCAGGAACTGTGTGTCAAAAATGAAGATTTGGTTTGCTGACAGGCAAACTAAAAGGGACGATCAGCCCACACAATTCAATTTTTAATTTGTGTGTAGTCTGGCCAAAAGGGTGTTGCTCTATGGCCTGAGTCAAAGCGGTCATAGAAATTAGCATCAAATTGGTGCTTAAAATTAACGTGGCGATAACGGCAGGTAAACTAGCCTCGTTGTGTACCCCAAAGCGTACTTAAATGTATAATAATAATTTTGCCATAATTGTCTTGGATGCTGATCATTCTTCCCGCCGCACCTTTCTATTAGCCCTCGAGGGTGAAAATTTTAATACGTAACGGAATATCGGTGATGATGGTCATGTCGGGTTGTTTGCTCATCCCCTAATGAAGACATTGCCAATATTTAATGCAAGTGTATTTTTTAACCGGCTGTCACATTAAAGCTTACTTGGCATTAAAAATTACATAGCTCCCACCACTGTATGGTTTCGCCACATGCAAAAGTTAAATATAGTTTTTTTTCCTTAAACGCCGTTTACTTGAAGGAGAATAAACGCGTTGTTATATATATTATATCGCAATCAGAATCAAATTGCGTGCAGGAGGTGCGTACAAAAGAATGCGAAAATGTAATTTCAGGTGAGAATACATAACCGCATCTGGTTCTTGGTCTTTTCACGCTCAACTTGTCTCGGGCTGTATGTGTGAGCAAAAGGGTAGATTTTAAGTGAAAATGACGCAATCTGAACACTATAAGAATTATTAGCGCATGAAGAACATCAGAAAAGAATATTATATATTAAACGACTTTAGCAACTCACTGTTGTTTGCAGATTCCTGCTCAAATTGCTTCCTCTGCCCATATCTTGCTTGTATATATTTTTGTTTACACGCTTCTCAAGACAAAAAAAGTGTTTACGGCCAAAACTTTCTATATAACCATTTTGAGATGAATTCAAAGTTAAAATGCAGAGCAAAATGGTACAAATTGTGTACGAGTTTGGTTGGTGGCGTCTATACGTGGAAGCGTGGCACGGAAATGGCTTTTGCTTCCGGTTCTACCCTCATCGTCAATTACCGTTAAACCAAACACAGTACGTGCATTTATGTATTTTTGAAATGGTTTGCAACAGTGCTAAATGTGGTGATGGATGGACGCGTGGCAGGAGCTGTTCTGCAGGTTGGTCGAAACGGTAGTAGATTTGAATGGAACTTTGTGATTAACGTGTCTGTTCTTCAGAAAGCCGGAATGCGAAAAATGTGTCGAGACTATAGCCGGATAATCGAATTCTAATGGAACGTCCAAGTGGAACAATTTTTTGCGCTGGGAAACACGGAAAAGTTGACACGACAGTCCAGACGACGAAAATGGCCAAGTATATATTAAATGACAAGGAAAACAAGGCGTGGCTCTTCTAGAACAGGAATATAATGTGATGGATGACAATGACAAAGTTTGGCATATTGAGACGAATGGGAAAATAGGCTGATAATACACACAACTAATAGGAAAGAAGTAGACGATAATAAGATATAGAGCAAAAGAAATAGAAGAAACGGTCACACGACAGCAATTGGATTGTCAATAGAAATCTTCCCATGAAAGCATAGCGCCTATAATCAGAGGGACAATCATGGCTTCTAATTGAGCAATTCTTTCCAGGTGACGCGAATTGAGAAACGTGTGAATGAGCTCACAATATGGGGTTTGGTGCAGCGTATCAAATTTTACCTATACTGTGGGGGTGAATAATAAATTGTGAATGAGCTATTGGAAACATTCAGAATCAACTGCAATTTGATCTGGATCATGCATACTGTAGCGTGGCGAATCTGATTTATATTAAAGGGTAATTGAATCTGTGGTAGCTGATTGAGATGTATTCCTGGTGTAAATTAATATTCTTAGTTGCAGGATCCAGCAGGAATATTTTTTGTGTTGAATAAGGCTTCGGGCATAATACGAATTCTTCACGGCTGCACTTTAAAATTATGCTAAGAAGTTTTAAGCACAAGCTTCCGGGTAATTAGAAATTTTTCTAGGGCTAACATTTTAGTGTGAAGTACCGGATGCAAGAATTTCAAGTGGGAAAAGACCCAAGTGAAGAAAGATTTAAGAGGAGGCAGATGGGCCTGGACATATTTTTGTGACAGAGCACGTGCCAGAGTTCAGGTTGCATCTGCCACTTTTGTGAATGGGTTTCCGAAATGAGCCTGACCAAAACCCAAGTGGGCTCAAGAAATAAAGGTTCCCCCATAATAAACCACTGGGTTTTTACGACTGCTGGAATGCTTCTACGTCTGGGACCACATGTGCTCGTAGGTGGTAGAGCATGTGGACGGCAAAAGAGGTTGGACACTGTATGGAAGTTGGCAAAATGGCAAGAACAGAAATGGTAATGGATGAATGTTGAATGCTACATAAATAGACGACCATCATAAGTGCATCAGGACTGCATAATAACACGGCGAATTAATGAATCTTGTATTTTTTCCAGCTGGTCTTGTTGCCTTGCCCATGGACTTGCGTCATATTGGCAATGTTGACTAACCGTGATTTGGGCTTAAGTGTTGTTTGTGATTCATAATAATAATGCATTAGGGATGCGCAACATTGCAACAACTTCACCTTGATTTGATGGCAAAATTAGACATGTGTCAGCACAAGGTGCTTGTGTTGACTAACGCTTGTCTACTTGAGATTCATAAATATTGCTCTTGTACTAGTAGTAGTGAGAGTCAGAATGGATTGATTTCCGTTGCATAACTTATTGCGATGATGAATACCGTTCAATCAGGTCACGAAAGTTGATCGAATGGGCGATAATATTGCTGAGATTTGAGAGGTCGTAATCCACATTGAAGATGCGCTGCTATTTAATCTGCTGAGAGCCTTGATTGACATTGTGCACTGATGAAGATTGGCAAAATTGGTACACAAAATTTTTTGCAGATTCGTTCGGTGATATTAAAATCAATACTTGGCAACAATGGCAATATTGATATTTTTGAAGGCCTGTTTTGTAGAAGGTGCCGCAGGGTTGTTGTATCGTATCAGATGAAAAAAGTATTTACAAAAATTCGCTTGCACTTACCTCCAATTTCTGCGTGTACTCCTCTGTGATCCTTTCATTCTGTCTGGAAATTTCTTCATTTTTATCAAGAAGCGCCTTGCCTAGCTCGGCGGCAAGGATGAGGTCACGTTCCTTTTGTCTTAATTGTTCGTGAATATCCAAATCTTCAGGTCGGTCTGCCATGGCCGAAACGTATTCTTCAAGCCTTTTCATAGCCGAAACCATTTCTCAGTTATCTTTCTCGTCATCAACACATTCAAAAGTGAAGGCAAAACAAGAGCCACCGTTGCCACCACCATTAACAAAAAACACTGCTAATTTTTCTTCTTCTTCTTCTTCTTCTTCGGATCAGATCTGCCACCATATAATAAGCGCTAACGGGACGCTTCTCTCTTACACAACAATAACAACGTTGCTTAATGCACAGGGGGCGTAATAAGTGCGTGAGGTTCGGTTCGGTACGTGAAACCACAAATTGCACAGTAGTTGTAAATATATACGATGAGACCAGGTCACTAGAACGAGACTGACTGGCTGCTCTGTCTCACCAAAATTCAAGCAATGATATTATATACTCTCAAAAGGAACAATCCGAAAAGCACGAACAACAACTGGCCGGAAGGCTAACACATGTCAAGGCGTTACACAAGAGTCGAAAATTCGGACGGACGTAAAGGGTCCAAAGCACACACCATTACACAAAGGCACAACTTGTACAACACTGTGGATTGTTGAAACGTGTTTTTGTTACCCTTAAAGTCCAATGTTTTATTAATACTCGTTGAGGGAAAAAGTATCTGTCGGCGGCCGCGTCGGCATCAACTGAAGCATCTCCCGATATTTCCAAAAGTGTCTTACACAACCCCTGGAACGGAAACAGCTGCACAAGAAGCACCGGTTGTCGGAAAGGGTCCCTGAGAAGGGCACAGTTTATTTGTGTGGGAGATAAAACCCAGTTTGCAGGATACGGGTTCCTATCAAGTACACATGTATTTCAGGAACAAAAAATCCGACGGATGCGGAAGTTGCCACTTTTATACGAGTCCAAATGGCGCCGAGCACTTTTGTCCTCCTGGACCATTAATAAAGTTGTGGTGAATTTCCAAAATTTCGAAGATGGCGAAAAGCTCGATGGTCGTCTTGAAAGTCGACAGGCTTTATTGAGCTCAGCTTTTCCTTCATTTTGTGTGTCCTGTCAAAGAAAAATGCTAGGATTATTTTTAGTTTCAAAAAAATATTTTTAGTCGACGACGGGTTGCGAAATTAATGTCGGAAGCTACATTGGCGAAATATATATTTTTGATGGTGACTATACATCGCGGGCTTTTTGGCATCTGGTCTTGGTGTAATCTAATCGGTGTGAGCATATATAGAAGTTTATAAAAATATCCTTCCTCCTGCTCCACACTGTTATAAATGAGGAGACTGGCTAAAGATAATTTGAAACTAAATTAGATTAGTCGCGTGTATATTGGGTGGAGATTGCACAGGGGAAAAACTTGGACTGATAACAACAAAGACAATGAAGATGAAAGTTGATGGCTGCGCTGCTGTTGCAGCGTTAGAACAAGCACTAATTGCAGCGCGTATTTGCAACGCTTGTAGGAAACAAACGTTTTTACGCAACTCTTAGACACAGAAAGACAATAATTGGAAAATGATGGAAGGAAATATGGCTGATAATATTTCTGTATCTTTGTAACAGGCAAGAAAAGTATTGAGGGAAAATGTGAAACGAAACATGTGTCACCTTGAAAGCTAATCAATTATGACGTAAAGGAATAGAACCAATTTCCTATATTGCTCCTCCTCGGAAGGAAATAATTTAATGCGTGCAAGGGAAAGATTATCTCTTGTTGATCTTCAAAAAGCCAAACAATTTGCTCAGAAAGTCGTGGTCGACTTGGAAGGTTGACATGATGGACAAGGAAGGTGAGGAGGCAATAATTCTTTACCTTGACAAAATTTTATCGATTGAGCTGTTAGTGCCACTTGAGTAATTGTTATGGAAGAAAATTGAGAAAATTGCACTGTGGATAGGCGTAATAAGGATATAGTTAGTTGAACACTGGGCGAATTTTAAAAAGTTTCAAAAAATAGTCAGATAAACAAACGTGTTTGGCAAAAATATAATGCTGCTCAACGTTGTTACTAGCTAGAAGCGTCTGACGGGATTCTAAATCGATCAACGTTGTCTTTTTAGTAAAGCCATTAATATTAGGACGACGTGATAGATGAGCTTTGATGACGACGCTTTTAGCGTCGACGAAGCTATTGTCCCTGTCTGTATTCTTGAGCTTGATCTTGAATTACAGTTGCATTGCGAATATTTTCTTGTTATGTTTATAGCTTGAGTTGCCAATGATGATTTAACTGCATTCGTGGTCGACCATGTTGGTATCGTGTTTACACTTAACAACACACAACTTACTTTTTATATTGCCAGATTCAATGACGCTGATGCTATAAAAAGCGTAAGCGTATTCAACACTTGCTTATAGAACTTTATACTTTGATTCCAGGTTGTCAAACAATTGTTGTGTAAATTCACAAAACTTGAACAGTTGTTGCGGAATGTCTTTGAAGTGAGTCCACAAAGTCACAAGTGGCGCTGACTGACATTCGCGGGCAGGCGATGACCCAGCAACACCCGGCGTTTGACGTATCGAATACACAAGGAAAAGCGGGTAACGCAATCCGGTTGCTGAGGAACTCAAAAGGGTCAACAGTGTGGATGGTGGACACTTGGCAGCATGGAAAGCTTGAGGTTCCGAGTCGTTGAGACGGAACGTTGTTGCTGCTGTAGCTGCGGTTCACACATCAAGTGAGTCACTCGTTGCGAATTTAGTGCAAGGTTTGCGAATTGTTAAGGACGTTGAAAAGGAATATTGTAAAGGCACTCGTTGGTTTCGTTCAACGATATCGTTGCTCCGCAAGCCACCAAATCCAAAAGAGAACTGAACATGCAACAAACCCACACACCTGTCATACCTGCTGCAATAACGAGCGTTTGGCAGCCTGTGTGTACAAGTTGCTCTCCCAGTAAAATTCTTTACTCTCAGTCAGACTTGAGAACGACTGGTGGGGTTAGGACGAGGGTGAGATTGCTGATTAGCTGCAGCTCAGGTAAACTCAGGTGTGCAGACATTGTCGAAGAGTGCGTTGCTGCAATACGCTGTCGTGAGAACCTCTATGCTCAACTGAAATAACAAAAACGGAAGCCTGTTTTGATATCAAACTTTCTTGCGTTGTCGATGATCATCTCATATGTTTATACTGGGTTTGTGTGAAACGAAGGAAGGAAGTTTTAAACAGGAATCATATGCAATATCGCTAATCGATAACGCTGTAGTTTGCTGATAGTTAGGATAAAACTGGACTTCCTACTTTCGATGCAAATATTGTAAGTTGACCTGTGAGGGGGAGGAGTCATAGACTTTAAATTAGCGATTGGATGTAAGGGAGCATGGAAATTTTGCAAAGTGATGAAGGATTGTATGTGTATTGATCAATTTGTTGATTAAATGATAGCGCATCATTTCGAGTGGCGAATCGGTTCGAACGTTTGCAGTACACTCACTGGAGCATCTTGCAGATATCCTTGGAGAGTAACAACATACGCGGCGGGAATTCCCTGCATCTGTTGTTTTCACCGTCTTGAGAATTTCTCGATCCACGTGTGTGTCAAAAAACTTTCTTTGTTCGAGGTGATATTCGAATTTTGAACTGATTGTCACATTATACTGGTCCACAATCAAATATGCTTCGAGTAGTTTTGTTCAATGAAGTTGACAAATGTTCAAATATATTGTAGTTTTGGCAAGTTCTTATTAGCAGCTGATTCAATCTATTCCAAGTTTCTGACGGCAATGGCTTCCCGGCGCCTGAGGTCTAAAAAACCACATGTGCAGATCGAAGTTGAAGAGGACCAAAAGCCTCCTTTGCCTTTCGATCTTCCGGTTTCAGAAGACACAGCTACATTACTAACCGGGAGTTCTTCAGGGACTGACATCGTCAAGACTAAGAAACCTAAGATTGAGACTGCTGGCCTGGGAACTGAGGTGAAGGTTGAAGAACAGGAATCCACATCTAAGCCCACCAAAGGTAAGTCATCCGATGTTGGTTTACTGAAAATAGTCTTGTAATGCCATCTTGACGGTGGCTCTAATGAAGTGTGTTGCATTTGAATCTTGACAGTGTCTGGAAGAAAAAGGGTTATCAAAACTGTGACGAAAGCAGACTTGGTCAAACTAGAAAAGTACGTACCTGAAAACTGGAAAGCTGTCCTAGAAAATATACAGAAAATGCGGGCTAGCAAAGACGCCCCAGTGGATACTATGGGTTGTGAAAGAACTATGGAGGAAAATGTGGAGCCAAAGGTAAGTTGCGGTTTCTGGATGAACTTTAAAATTTTAATTTAATATAGATCAGGAATCAGGATATAATTTTGATAGCTGTTTTGCAGGTTCGTCGATTTCAAACGCTAGTTTCGCTCATGCTATCGAGTCAAACGAAAGACCCAGTAACATTCGCCGCCATGGAAAGACTAAAGACCGGTGTGCCCTTAACGGTCCAGAAGATACTGGATATGCCTGAAGACGATCTCGGAAAGCTTATAATTCCTGTTGGATTCTGGCGTCGGAAGGCTCTGTACTTGAAGAAAACGTGTGAAGTACTACGAGAAAAATACGGCGACGATATTCCGGGAAGCATAGAGGAGCTGTGTAGTTTGCCTGGAGTGGGGCCTAAAATGGCATACATCTGTATGAACGTTGCTTGGGAGAAGAATGCAGGGATAGGTACGAAATTTTGTAGCAATTGACAAAGTGAATGCAAACACAAACTATAATTAATTATACTACCCTAGGTGTCGACACTCATGTCCATAGGATATCCAACCGGCTCAAATGGTCGGGCTTGAAGGAAAGTAAAACTCCTGAAGAAACCCGCAAAGCTTTAGAATCCTGGCTACCAGAGGAAATGTGGCAGGAAATTAATATTCTACTAGTTGGGTTCGGTCAGCAAGTCTGTCTTCCTATTCGTCCGAAATGCGAAACTTGTTTGAATCTCAGTTTGTGCAAGTTTGGCCAAGCAGAACTGCGAACTAGGAAGTATCGTAGTCCCCAAAAGCCGAAACAGGAACCGGATGAAATGGATGGATTGGGGACTAGCAAGTATTTTAGTCAATGATGATCTCACAGTGCCAAGTTCCTACCATTATATATATTGTAGATTTAAACTCTAAGAGACTCATTTTTCGTTCTAGGAACACTAGCGTCATCTATCAGTATTCAGGAGTATGATCTGAACATGTATTAGCAAGTACATAATTTTAATTTCTTAATAAATTTTTCGTTTAGCAGTCAATACGGTCCTATTTGCCCTTGTTTGATGACTAGCAGGACCAAAGCACTTTGGTAAATTAACAAAATGATCACAATCAAGATTATCTGGAGGAAGCGGCAGGTTTGAAGTCCGAGCGAATGTTCTTCGGATCCGGAAACAGTATGTACTTATATTTTAACGCGACGAGCATATACTGTGAGAGAAGAAGTGCTATAAGGTATATCCGCTCCACTGACATTACATATGTACGGCATTGTATGCGTGCAGCCCTAATAATTTCGTGGCACAGCACAATTGCTGCCGCAGAAGCGTACAATACTTCATGGCCAATCAAACAAATAACAACATAAAAGCTTGATTCAATATTTGATCTGTGTACCTCATTAACTTTCATCAGGGAAATTGCAAGAATATTCGTCTAAATTCAGCTTTTTTGACATCACATTGAAGACCAAGTACCTGGTTGAGGGTAAGTAACGTAGTCTGACTGTATTTTTATGTTGTGTATCTTATTATTCCCGGCTTATAAGAATTTTGAAGTTACAGATTTAACTTGTCAAAGATATCGGTCTCATTCGGGAACTAAAGTTTGTAATAGTGAATAGTGATAGCTAGCGGCTGAAAATCGCAAATCTTGAAGGGTAAATCCATCATGTGATTGTTGTGGCAACCGAGCGATTGTTGTGGTAACCACAAACGGTCAAACGGGGATGACAAAATATGTGAAAACAGATAATCGCTAGTCACTCATCGGTAGATGTTCGTGTGATGTCACAGTTTTTGCATGCATGAGATCAATTGCAAGTTCCTAACTGTTTCCGTTTGTGTGCAGGTTTAATTGACTTTACGGCCTTGGTCACAGAACTTCATCAAGTTAGTCACAGCCAGTGCAGAAATTCTTGACAGTGGACAGTGTTGATAGACAATAATGAGCTCATCTGACTATTTGGATTACGAAAATCAAATGTATTATTACAATAACGCTCAAGACGCCGGTGCGGCACCTGTAGCTAATGGGACGACGGAAGCTGGAGACGGTGGTGTAGTTGGCTCTATTAAAAGCAAGGATGACGTGGATATAAAACGGAGATCACCTGCCAGTGCGGATGAAAGCTCTAATCAAGAAGGACAGCAAGTGAGCAATGGCGATAGTGACGAAGGTCCAACACCAGCTAAGAAGGCTCATGTCGACGAAGATGCTGACGAAATGTCCGAGTTGGAGAAATTGTGGAATGCGGTTCACGAAAACAGTAATGATTTCACTGCATGGACCTACCTTCTGCAATATGTCGATCAAGAGGTATTTGTTAATTTCGAAATTTAATAAGCGTAACTCGAAAAGAAAAATGTGTTTATTCACGAGCATTTGATTATCTTACAGGCCGATACTAAATCAGCGAGGGAGGCTTATGACCGATTTCTTTCCAAGTACCCGTACTGCTATGGCTACTGGAAAAAGTTTGCTGATTATGAGAAAAAGAAAGGAACTCAAGAGGACTGCGAAAAGGTAATTTGATTTAATAATGTCAAATGTGTATTGTAACAGCTGTATTATATGGTTTGATTGTTGCCTTCTGGTGGATTTTGTTCAAGCGTTATCAACTAGTTGACGGTAATGATTAGTTGGTTTTGCGAAGATTTTCTGTGGGAGATGTTGGTATATGGTGGACTTGCAATTCTGGAGGTATTTGATATCAATTAGATTTTGAAATCCCGAATAATCATGATAATTGCATTCGATTGGTGTGCTTGGGAATTGGAAACAGGTTTCGTCACCTACACAGTCCCTAGTTTGAGGCTTTGAAGATCATATGCCCTTCCAGGAGGAAATTCTTTTCGGGAACTTCCGTGCTGAAATGCTATCCGGTTTCTATGCTGTCTCAGTAATAGTCGCCCACCGTCTAATTCTACAGCCATGATTTTTATTCGAAATACATTGTTCTATAGATTGTCTATTGAGAATACAAAATGTATTTATATTCTGCTGAAAATAGTGTACATTTTGTTCAAATACATACTGGTCAGTTGGTCAGACAGCAGCAGCGTGAAGCTTCCAAAGGAACCCGGAAGATTTTAGGTTGGGGCTGTACAACGCAGATATTTTCCAACCAATACCTGGCATAAACTGAAAACCGTTATTGGTATTTATTTTTCGACAGGTGTATGATAGAATTATCCCCATCTAATCCCGTTCAGTAGCTGTAAATTAGGAATAGATTACTGATAATGGTTCTTGAAATCTTGAGTAGCCTCAAAATCACAGTCAAATGGTTTTGTACAATTTGAACGAATTTTTTCATCAGGTGTTCCGGCGGGGTCTTGCAGCCATACCTCTTTCAGTCGACTTATGGTTGCACTATTTGAACTACGTTAAGACTTCCTACGATGAAGATCCAGAATATGTGTTGAAGCAGTTTGAACAAGCCGTTGATACTGTGGGCATGGAATTTCGGTAATTAGGACCTTCTTCACAAATTTTGATTATATTGTTTCTGAAAAGTTGATCATATCATGTTATTGCTCTTCTTACAGTTCGGATAAATTATGGGATTTATACTTGAACTACGTCAAGGAGAAAAATAATCTCCGATACCTTCTTACTGTTTATGACCGGTTACTTGGCATTCCAACCCAGTCTTACCTTCAGCATTATCAGAAGTAAGGGCTGTACTTTTCAGTGAGAAGTTGTTGTTTGCATATTTTTGTATTCAATGAATTTTTGTTTATAGTTTACAGGAATTGATAAACTCCCAGGAACCGATCGAATTGCTTGCTGATGACGAATACAAGGAGCTTTCTGCTGTAGCTAAGGCTGCGGTGGAAGTTGACGCAGAAAATGAGGAAGATATAGAGGTAAATTATTGATGATCGGGAAGTCAGATTCCTCGACAAGAGTTCTCAAAAGTTTTCTCTAAAACAGGCTAAAACATTGGCTCGGATGAAAGAACTCGTATTGGATAGACGTACTGTGATACACAAGAATACTGAAGCACAAATCAGGGCCAGATGGCCATTTGAAGAAGCTGTAAGTTTTCGTGACTGAGTTTGAACGAAGGATTCGCAGTGTAAGAGGCAACAAGTTGATTTCGTATCTGATTGTAGATCAAACGCCCGTATTTCCATGTGAAGCCACTGGAGAAAGGACAATTGAAGAACTGGAAAGAATACCTCGAATTCGAAATCGGGCAAGGAGACGAAGCCCGGATCATTGTTTTGTTTGAAAGATGCCTTATTGCATGTGCTCTTTACGAAGAATATTGGATAAAATATGTTCGATATCTTCAAACCAAAAAGACAAAATACATTTCAAAACTACGTGATGTATTCACTCGCGCGTGTACGATTCATCATCCTACGAAACCGTGGGTTAATTTACATTGGTCCGCGTTCGAAGAGTCACAAGGTAAGGGTACTTTTTACTAGACCGCTACATTCTATTCATTTTCCCGGCTTTACCAAGTCTCGCTTACTGATTGCAGGTAACCTGGACCAAGCAGAGGGTATTCTGACACGGCTAGCCAAGCATATTCCTAGCAGTTTGCATGTTTGTTTCCGAAGAATCAATCTAGAAAGACGCAGAGGAAACTTGGAGGCTTGCGTGAGTTTGTTTGAAGAGTACATTGCCGCTGAAGATAACAAGGATACGACCAGTCACCTGAGAATCAAATACGCTCGCTTTTTGATAAAGGTAAGAGACACGAAGACTGAAGATTGTAAGACCTTTGGAAGATCTAAATTTGTATTAATTCATATTTTTACCTGCAGAATTTCAATAATTTCGAAAAGGCAAAAAGTATTCTACAAGGTGCACAAGCAGAGAGCGAGGTGAGATTTCTTTTTGTTACAATATTTTATCATGCATGATCAACACTTAAGTAGCTGCTTTTCTCTTTGCAGAATACCAAAGCTAAAGTTCTAATGGCATTAATCGATTTGAGCCTTGACCAAAAACCGGTGGATTTCCAAATAGCTATGGACTGTTTTGATAAAGCTCTTGATAGTGACTTGCCAAACGAGCAGAAAGTCACGTTTGCTCACCGTAAAATAGAATTTTTGGAAGACTATGGAAATGACATTGATAGGTAAGTCTTATATAATTCCAGTTCTGTTTTGAAGTAAAGTTGGACACCTTTTTTGACAGCGCTATTGAAAATTTCAGTGTTGAAAAGGCAGAGGAACAGTTACAGTCCATCGCTAAAGCACTCAGGGACAAAGCTGCTGGTGGAGTGGAGCAAAGGTACATGAACAAGATTACAATGACGTTAGTGATTTAGCAGCTCGAGTTGGAAACTTGCTAAACTTGCTATTTCTGTTTCTTAGGCCACAGGAAGATGTAGCCAAAGCAGCAAATGGTGCCTTTGATGCTTCTTACCCACCCCAAGCCACAACTAATGGTCAAGGACAAGAATACAACCAACATGGACAGTATTCTAATTGGAACTACCAGCAGTCTACTGGTTACGGGTATAATCAGCAAGGGTGGACTGCATATGGAGGCTATTATGGCTAAAAGCTTGGTAGTTAACTTTTGATATACGGTATTCCAAAGCGCTCGGTTCGCAACAAATTTTCCAAGTCGATGTTGTATTTTCTTCCATATTTTTACTGTTTCATGTTAAGGGGGGTGTAGTTGTAGTAATTTGAGCATAATGGTCAGGGCCAGAGTCGTCAACTAGTTGATGACAATAATAGTTAGTTTTTTGAATCATATGTCAACTAATATTTGATACTTGTACGGATGTAATGGTTAGGTGAAGTGTTGCTTAATTGAAGTGTTTTAGTCAATATTGCCGATGGCGCAAGTACTTTGACGCTCAAGCCAAGGTTTTACGTAAGCTGGGAGTTTGTTGGTAGATTATTTTTGCTTTTCCGTTACTTGTTTCTTGCACTGTTCTTTTTAAATTAGTAATTAGGGGATATCAAGAGAATATAAAGAATAATGTTGGTAATAAACGAGGGGAATTGAGGATCCGTTCATGGGTAAAATGTTTAAGATTTCGTTGATCATCATCGAAAATTGTGCTGATTGCGAGTGAGAGCATTCGGGGATCGACGCTAGCTTCTATGTAGCTAGTAGTCCTAGCGATTTTAACGGAAAGAACGTTCTAGACCGGCATGGAGATCAGGAAATGAATCCCTGAACAGAACTTTCGCTAAAAATGCTACTTGTTTCTCGAAATTACGTTTCGATTCGACGTCACAAGAAGCGCCAGTACGTTCCGTCTGGTTTTCTTGAATATACATGTATTTCGTATTTTCAGCCTTGTGCATTTAATGCAAGACTATGTGTGCAGATGGAGCTTCAATGCTAAAATGCATGACTTGCATGGAAGGAAAGGAAGGCCCACGTGATGTAGTTTGTGTATGATGAGCCATAGGACAAACTCCGCCTAGCCCCATCTGATGCAAACACCAAGTTGTTAAAGTCGCCATTTGCTGTTTAGATTCGAAGAAATTCGCGAATTCCCGAAGTGTTAAACAAACGTATTTCAAGTGAAAGTGTTAACTGGAATTAACAAGTTGCTACAGGAAAGCTAACTTTGAATTTTTGTGTTGAAAAGGTAAGCCAGTCTGGTTTTCGCATTTTAGAACTTGATTGACCTGAATGCTGCTACGTTGCTGGTCAATAATTAATTATTACAGTGTTTCGAATGAAGTCATGAAAGTAGTCTTGGTCCAATAGTAATCAAAGTTTGATAATAGGAAATGTTTTTGCTAGTGTAATTGGCTGAAACTGATCAAATTGTTTCTGTTTTTCAGGTTCTGTGATCTAAACGAAAAGCCTGAACATGCCCCGACGTGGACGTAGTGCAAGCCCACCAGCCAGAGCAGCTCCACGACCTGCTGCTCGCGCTGCCCCAGCCCCATCGAAGTATGTTCACATAAAATGAACCATATTTTTAGTAATCAAGGTCATTGTTGAAATGAAACTTAATCCCCAAATTGTTTGATTTGCAGTGTACCAGCAAGGGCAGCACCTCCCCCAACCCAACCCATGGCTGCGCCTGCAGCTGCACCTCAAGGACCTGGTTTGATGGCGCAAATGGCAGCTACTGCTGGTGGAGTTGCCGTGGGCTCAGCTGTGGTAAGTGATGAAACATGCTCTTGCTAAAATGGTCAAGGATCACTCTTATGGATTCGAAAAAGTAATTTGTAATTTGCTTTTTCCAGGGTCATGTTATTGGACATGGACTTACTGGAGCATTCAGTGGTGGAAGTTCAGCACCTGCCGAAGTTGCCGCTGCCCCAGCACCTGCTCAAGGTGGATATTATTCCCAACCTCAACAACAGCAACAGGATGGACCCTGTGCTTGGGAAATCAAGCAGTTCCTGCAATGCGCTCAGAACCAGAGCGACATTTCGCTCTGTGAGGGCTTCAACGAGGCCTTGCGCCAGTGCAAACAGAATGGCAATCTATATGCTTAAAACGGTGCATAAATTTGTAGTCTTTAATCGATTAGGGAAGATGGTGTCGGATTTTTCCTTTGGATGAAGTACCAGCTGATATCCTTTTAGGTTTCTGAGAGATGCAGGAAGCGTTTCGTAACGTTTTTATTTTAGAGTTCGATTGTCCCGTAGTTGCAAGTTCAGCTTCGGTGAAACGTTTACTGTATTCATGCTTTAGAAGTCATCAAACCTTGTAGTCAATGAAAAACAATAAACATTTTGACAGTCGAGACAACGCCATGTGTAGCTTTTAGCTTTATTGTAAATTAGTATCTGGGCAGGAGTTGATGCTATTGTGTGAAACTGCGGTAATACCAGCATTAAGCTAACTGGGTATAAATTATGTATCGTAATTCCGTTTGATAAGCTCATAGTAGGATTCAAGCAAATTAATCAATTCATTTGAACGAACAGGCTTCAGGGTCATGCATAGTAAGGTGCAATTGCGGTTCAACAGTACCATTGAGTAACGTCATTGAGCGAAACAGAGGGAAAATTGAACTTTTTGGCGGGTAATTGCCGGGCAATATTTCGTCCAGTTTCAGTCAGTTGTCAGCTGAATTTGATGACATCCAGACATAATTTACAGTAATCTCGCTCGAGTGACATTTTTAACATTTGACGAAAACAATCGGTAGACCTTTGACTTCAGAAATAGCGGCATTTTTTTTCTTTTCTGTGGCTGTCATATTAAAATCTAAGATTCTGCAAAGAAAACTAGAAATTCGAAAGTTTGACAACAGCTGAAGTCATCATGGAGATTTTAGAAAAAGATTTTGCTGATCTCCAAGTTGACCCAGAAGACCTCTGTAAGTTGTGGGCAAAGCATCGGGTAAGTGACATATTTTCTCTTCTATGCTTTTCGTTCCCACGTGAAATATACTTGATTTGGGGCTTATAGGGTACGAAGCTCAACCGTGAACTGCGATGGTCTTTGATGACGAAACTTAGCAGATGCATCAGGAAATTAGAGGGCAAAGAAGCATTAAATCCTGAGGAAGCAAAATTCGGATTTGAGTTGCTCAAGGAAGTCATCGCCAACGGTACGCCGGATTTACAAGACTGCAAGTACACAGAGACTGGAACACTTGTAACTGTGTATCGGCACATGCTGATGAGAGAGGTAATACAGTTATGAAACAAAAATTCCAGTAGTGAAAAGTTAAAGTTACAGAAGCTACATAGTCAAATTATTTTTGCATCTAGACCTATGATCTGGAAAGTATCGGTGAAGCGCTGCTGCGAAAAACACCATCCTGGCGAGCATCTAAATCCTGCAATTCCAGTGACATGGACGCCTGCAGGAACAATATGTATGCATACTCATGGAACTTTGTACGAGAAAACTACAAGACAATCAAGCCGGAAAAAAGTCTCAACGTCTTAAGTCAAGCCTTTCGTTGGCTATTGCGACAAGGTCTTAACAGTATTTCGACAGTCAGTCTGAAGCTTAACCAGCTACTCGGCCTGGTAGACACCACTACGTTGTACTCTACAGTTCAAAAGCTAGTCATGGATGTCATTCAGGAAGCTAAAGAAATGCGGCAAATCGTGAGTTTTTTTAGTTTTAACTAGGACTGCCATGTTCGAAGTTAATGGGTTTCAAATCAAGTTCTGTTTACGTTTAGGAGCAAAATGGAATCGGCCTACCCTCGAATGAAACCTTAGTTTTTCATGGTGTTTTTAATATTGGGATTTGGCTTTTACGTATACTCGCTATTGCAAAACGTTTTGACGAGAAGGATGTTATACAATCTGCCATCGAAGGATTAGTTGAAGTGCTCCGGCCAGAATGGCGTACAAGTATGGAAATATTGCTTCACGTGTTTTGCCGCCATCTGCAGTTCGTACTTACACTGGAACAAGATTCGAATCACGAAACATCGTCCATCATAATCATCAATCGAACAGTACCAAACAGTGCAGCTGAACTGGATAGCATTATCCAGACTCTGACGACTGCATGTGAAACTACTCCTTCGGAAGGTGAGTTTACCAAAAAATGTACCGTCAAAAAGCGTCAAAACGACCTCATACTGTTTCTTCTACATTTAGGAGCCAGTGCCATTGTCTATCTTGGCTATGCCCAGGGGTTAACCGGCTACTTGCACCACAACCTGAAAACAAATCGAAAATGCTTCAACTTCCAAGATATTGAAGAGTTTCAAAGTTTCCTGCTGTCGATTACAGCAATTTTGACTCAGTTTCGAGAAGTGAATTCGTCAAATACTGATGCAAAGTTGCTGGAAAAGCGCTACGAAATTGAGGCTCAGGGATACGTCGTACTGCTCAAGTTAATATTCGAATACATTGATTCGAAGAAGGAATGCTCTGTAATTTTGGCTGATACTGTCGAGTCCTGTTATTTAAAGCTGCAAGCTTTAATTAAATCAGGGCTTTCTGAATCCAGTGCAGTGGATACCGCTGGAAAATTAAGTAAGCTTGGGAATCTTATCTCTTGCTATAGTGTATCGAGGTACAATTAATAAAATGTGTACCCTCCACACAGTGTATTATGGAGGACAAATAGGTACTGCTCTGATTCGAATGGGAGATTTAGAAGCTGCTATTGGGATACTGAAATTGGCGATTCGAACTGATCGAACCTTCACTGACAAAAACACAAATTCGGTAAGTACATGTATATATCAGTGGTAAATTTAAAAAATGAGTGTCTTAAATAACGCTGCTATCTTTTGTAGCTTGTGATGATACTCGCTGACGCATATAACAGAACAAATCAGCACAACAACAGCTTGAACTTGTTGGCCAAACTGATACGTGCAAACCGACTAATGCTGGAAGAATGTTCAAATGCAAGCTGTTTCGATTCGTTATCCAACATTTCGTGGTTTGATTGGAGCTACCAATGGGTGTCAGCAAAAAGAGCCATCTACTCTTCGGAATCTAAGGAGCTAGCTGTAAGTCATCTTATCAACAGTCAAAAGAGATTAATCTACGGATATTCTGGTCTACTAGTTTTGGTTTATTGTTTAACTACAGTCGAAAACGGTTCTGGAATGTCTGGAGGAGGAAGGAACCGACAAGATTGAAAATGACGATATCCGTAAACTTCTATACGTCGAGTTAAAATCATACTTTTCAACCAAGTGAGTAGTTATCCAGCTTTGAAGAAATCAAGCCCTGTTTAACTAAAAAACTCGTATTTACAGAAGTGCCATTCCCGACGGGTTGATAGGAGTTGGGGAAAGTTTATGTCGTTTGGCATCAAACAATCAAGATAAAGCTATCGGTTTACTGTCTCAAGGCATTGGGTTCTGGTGGGGCGATGTGGAGCAACTCGAAGATGCATATGATTGTCTTCAAGACGGCTTTGGTTTTCTCAAAAACGTTAGTGCAGTATTTCATTTTCACGAATGAACATGAGCAAATTTTTCACTGAATTTTTCGTAGGATGACACCGTCACATCGGCCATTGTGGCTTCTTTGCTGGAAGGGTGGTCAGGAATGACTCAGCTGCGTAAAAATCAGGAAGCTAGTGTTGTAAGTGACAAAGCGTAAATTTAGTATACTGCTAAGGGACAAGTTGTATTTATAGTGGATGTATCATAGGTCCAGTTAGAAGCTGTCAAAGTCGATGAAATGGCTCGAAACCCGAAGCGTTACGTGACCGATGACAACATTGGAGCTGGTATCAACAGAGCAATCTCTGCTGTGACAAAATTGACACTGTCTGATGAATACTTGGTTGCCAACCATCTAACCAAGGCAGTTGACGGTTTATACGAAATCTTCACAATGAAACCTGTAAGGAAAACGGGTACAATGAAATGGGGGATGGCGAAAACCAGACGCTAGTAATTTATACTTCTTCTCTTCACAGGAAGAACAAGTTTCTATGACAGTTCAGGAAATAGGCTCTGGTATTATCATGATTTCAATGCGCATATTTGCCGAAGCGTTGAATTTTCTGGGCTATCGTTTGCCGTATGTGAAGCTCATGATTATCTTGAAATCTTTGGCTAACAAATTTGACCAACAGGCTACCAATATCACAGGTACTGCAGTTATGTTAAAGAAGTCAAAAAAGTCTACATCGAGCTAAATATTTTTTAAAAACATTTTAGTGACATCAGAGCTGATCCGGACATGCCCTAATATGATGGCGTCATTAGAAAGTGACGTTCAGAGCCAGCTTGCAAATTTGACCGTCCTTAAAGCAACCAATACTTCGAAGAGGTATGAGCAGTACATGCAAAAAATTGCTCTCGCTAGAGCAGCTTCATGTATCCAAAACAATCAGGTACTTTTTGACACAACTAGCTTGCTTTAGTCATTCTGAGTCGTAGCATTCTAAAAATTGTTATAATTGAATTTCATAGCACCAAGATGCAGTTGAGCACCTAGTACAAATTTTTGAAAACCGAGAAACGACAGATCTTCCTGATCTTTGGTTGCATGTGCTTGGAGAGGCCTATTATTTGATGGCAGAACTGAAGGTTCTGGAAACTGACCTGCAGTTGAATTTTTCCGGTATTCCAAAATACGTGCGATTCCTCAGCCCTCCCGCACTAGTCAACAAAGGTTTTAAAACACTTGCTGTAGTTTCAAGAAGGCCTTCACCGTTTGATTCCGGTAAGTTTCGAAACTTTGAATTATTAACTAGGTCACTGTGACTAATGTCTGGTTTTATTAGGATGGAGTGACCTTTTCCACAATTATTCTGTTCTTTCCACTCTCATGAATAACTCCGAAAATGCCATCAAACTCCATAACATGTGCGGCAAAACCAGAGATGCTCGCCTCTTAGCAGCCGACCTAACGTTTTTAGCACAGCAAGCCGCGCTGATCAGTAGGTTGGTGTCCCATATGTAATACAAAAGATTCATCGAGATTTTATAAGCATTTGGTTTATTTTGTCGCAGAACCTTGGTAATGCTGATACCTCTTGCTGAGATGGATATCGTTACTCGTAGCTTCGAGAGTTGCGAGATGAAATTCGCTTGTATCCGCAGTTTAATCAAAGGCCATATTCCAAATTGTTCAAAGAAGCTCGGGACTGTATCTCCGGCATTCCTCAAGAAGGTCGGCATCTCTTCAAAAGATCTCCAGGTACATATGGTCATCTGTTGTCGTTAAATGGTAGAATCTTGTACAAAATGATTGTTTCTCTAGTCTATACTGGCAGAAGGAAGCGACAATATAGAAATTCAACAAGTCGTTCCACCAACTCACAACTTCGGAATTTATGGTCCTTCTCCTGCGCCAATTAATGTCTCTCCATCGGTTTCTGTGCCCAGCAGAATGCCTCGGATAATGTATTTGCATCATGCTTTAGATTGCACTTGCACAGTGTGCTATCATCCTGGATTAATTCCGGCGGTGGTACACTTCATACATCTCCAGGTAATATAATTCATAAGAGCAAAATAATTCAGTGAAGAATGTCTCAGTCCGTTTAAATCTCATCCGTGTTCTTACGTTTCAGGCTCGAGCAGCGGCATGTAACGGCCAATACGCAGATGCGGTCAAGGTTTTTGAATTTGCAAACAAGTGTCACATGAAATCAATATTGAGATTGATTAACCAAGTTCCGGACTTTGTGGAACAATTCGAACGCGTTATGGAAGGCTCATGTGCAGCAGACATACTAAACTCCATCTACCTGCGATTTTGTGTTCAACCTGGTAAGCTTGATGATGGTGAGCTCCACGTATCGCAACTATCGATTGATTTTCTGAAATTCATGCGTTTTCTGTAGGTATTATCTCTCAACTCACAAAAATGGAAATGGTTCCGTCACACATGGTGAAACACGGCGTTTCATCATTTTATCAGTTTTCTGAAGGTTTGAAATTAATGGGTATAAATCATATGCCTTATCAGGGTGTTGGTTTGGACGCAGTTGCTGCTGCTGTGTTCCAATCTGTCTTCGTCGGATCTCCTGCTAATGTGAAACGTGAGTAAAAGGCGTGATAGTTGTTGTCGGATTCTGTCTCGGTATTTTTTAGACATTGTGCTTTACAATTTCAGGCTCTTCGTTGAGAGATGATATGGGATCAGCAAATTACGTAAATGAAGTCGATTTAGCCGCCTTCCAGAACGAACGAACACCTGAAAGAGAAGCACCTCCCCCGCAACGCGTTTGCCGCGCACCTCGAGCTAAAGCAGCGCGGACGCAAAAACCAAGTTCAACTGAAGAAGATTTACCGGAGGTCGAATTCATAAACGGTGCTATGAAACAGAAACGTATAGCTGGTACGCGATTGGATCTTGATGTTAGTGATAGTGAAAAATGACAGTTTTGTACTTGGGTAATAATCTTATTCAGCTTCGAAGGAGAAAGAATTTTGAGCTTTGTCGAAAGCAAAACGATATTTTTTTAGAACTAGAAAATTGTGTTGGCGTCCAGATCTTGAATTTGAGGTAAACACTGGAACACAAGAATGTACTCCATTAGTTACATGGTCTCTGCAATAAAACATTTTTAGTTCGATGACTTACATAATACTCAACGAAACTGTCAACGTCGGCTTCGACCAGAAACACAAAGCACAAAATCCCTCTGGGGTCCATCTTCAATGCACATTTTGTACTAAGTAGCATAATCTTGATTGCATGTTTCAAGTTTGATAGTTTGTACGTTGACTTTAGCTCATGTTCACAGTCAAATGACTCCACAACGTCTGCCGACGATGGTATTATTAGCTACATAATGGGGATAAAATCAATGTTGTAGCCATGGTCGTGCTTGTCTAATCTCAAGTCTTGAATTGTACGTCATATATACACTATATTTACCTCAACTGACCCTTCGGTACAGGTGGCGTTCAGAAGTAGAGAATCCTGAGTGACTGTGAAATCTATTAACTCAGGGCTGACATCTTCAAGTAGCTTAAAGTACTCCCATAGTTCTTGAGATTTCATTAGAATTTTCACTGTTTGAGGATCAATCTCGAATTCAATGAGTTCGTCATAAGGCTCAACCCTCATCTGGAAGAATGTATCGGTATTATCTTCCACTAATCTGAAAACGAAAGTGGTTTTAGATCAGTGAAAATCAATATTTCTTCTATCAAAGTAGACAGAAACTTACAACATTTTGAATATGCTCTCATCGTTATCAACAGTAAAAAACATTTTCGCATCAGGCAAGGGATCGATTGTTCGAGACGTGAAATTCTTTGAGCTTTCCGGCGAAATCTTCTTTAGGCATTCTGACATTTCTTTCAACGAAATCTTAATCGCAAGTTCCTCCTCTTCTTTCAGTTGGTAAACCTGTAAGAAGTATACCGTATACTTGATGAGGGCTCGATTCCTGTTGAAATTTTAGCTTTGAAGAATTTGCCTCTTGCTTACTTGAAAAAGATCTTTCTGAAGAATAACGACAACTTGCAACACTTTGGCCTCTTCTACTGTCATTCGAATGCCGCTTTCATTGATGAAGATATTGACTTTCTGCAAAATAAACGGGGATTTAGGTTATTTAGTTTTTGAATTGTGGTCAAGTTATCTAAGCACATTTACCTCCGAGAACAACATGCATTTCAACATTTTCGATATACTGAGGATATTCTTTGGAACGGCGTAAAACTTGTTATCGGTCCACGGAGCTTGCCCATCGTCAGTTTGATCCATGACTTTGATCGAATCATCAAGCCTTTTTTATTTGGGAACAATATCAAAATATCTTGAAATCAAAAACTCTTCAGAAAAAATAAATCGCCGGTGTACACATGTGTCAAGGAAAAATCAACGAGATTTTCTCCTGAAGGAAGATTTCCCGCCAAATTATCCCTCTCGACAGCGCTCGATGGTTAAATGGTTTGCTACAGTTTTTTCAATGGTCTCCGAACTTTCGCATATTGCTGCAAAGAGCCGATCAAGTAAAGCTTGTCTTTCAAACATTGATATAATTTATTGATCAATTTTTGAGAAGAATAAATTAACATTTTAACACTCAATTAGTCTTTACTATCGTCATGTTTGGATTCCAAAGAGAATGGCGGAATTCTGCAGTCGAAAGTAGCCCCGTCTTCTCGCTCCATCCTGAAGGTGCCCCTGAAAGAGTAACAAAATAGCTGTAAATGATGTCAATGATACTTAAACAGAAACCACGAAGCTCTACTATATTTGCCGGAAACTCACCACATGTGACCTGATGGGGCTTGAAGAGATACGTGAGATGAGTACTGGAAGGCTGGACTCATTTTCGTTAAAATAGGCTCTTGACCCACAACACCTCGACCTCGTACCTGCAAAAACCGTCAATATACCATTAGAATCATCGAAGTACTACTAAACCTATCCCGCTGCCCGACATTCTCTTACAGTCTCCAAAGTTCCAGATAAACTGAAGATCCTCCAATGCCTTTCCCGAAGCTGAGTGTTGAATTCGCCAAGATTTTCAATCCGGATGCAATACCTCCACTGAAATATTGATTGGAAATGCTGTAAATTTGTAAACAGCACAAGCCTTTTGTAACATCAACTTGCTTAAAACTTACCCAAAAAACGTTATTATTCACAGACTCTCTGCATCCCATGTAAAAAGGTATCACCGTGACCCGGATATTCTCCGTGGTTTCCTTATGCACATCCGAAAGTTCTAGCCATGGATGATTCTTTTCCTGCCAAGCTTTCAACGTATCACGAGCAACAAACTGCGGATCTCTGTCCGGGCTATATTGCAAAAATTTGTCGAAAAGTTCGTGGTGTAGTGGATGTTTTTCGGTGGGCGAATACGGGATAATATCTTCGTGGGCTACGTAGTCCAGCCCCGGAATAGCATACAAGCCTGAAAAATCGAAACAGATGATTATTCTTTGAACTCAGATGAGACAATAAAAAAGTATCTAAAACTATCACTCACTTCTGCTATTCTCCTGGGTACCTAAAAATGTAACTGCTTCCGTTTGAGCTCTGATGAAGGGACAGTCTCTGGAATCTATTAACACTTGATAGTAGTTGTGTGTTTTCGACTTGACTTCTCGGCCAATATGATTGAAAGCTGTTGGCTCGTCCAAGTCTGGAGAACTGCTCCGAAAGGACCTAAAACGAGTTCAAAGATGGTCCATTACTATCACAATAACTTCGTTACAGCAATTATTCTCATTTTACGGCAAGCCTATCCTTACTTTTCCCGTCCTTTATTGCCTGCTAAATCCCGGTCATAAACTTTGGCCAGCCACGGAAACAAAATGACTCCTCGATACCCAAACACTCGATGCAGAAAGATTTGACCGACCTCATAACTGCTGTCTAGCTTTGGGGAAACCAGCCTACCTACTTCGGCAAGTCTGAAAGAAGATAAATACAATTTTGTCTATAATGACGGACTTTTTCATGATATGTCATTTTGGCGTGTTTACCTTACCTTGTGTAAGATCTGAAAACACTAACAGTTGCCCTTCCGCTGGTGGGGCACAAGAACGTCAATATCGATCTTGCAAGAGCTCTGTTCATTTTCGATAATTTGCAATAAATTACTTATAACATATAGATAAAAGTGTTTAGGATTTAGTCGTATGTCATGATCTCAAAGCACCGAGAATTGGCTTAGCACTGACTAATTTGTTTGTTTACTCTTTTTCTCGCCTCTTAAATCTATGACTTTGAATGACTTCTTCAGAACTTTAAAGCTTGTAGCAAAATTTTCGACAGTATACAGCTAACGAATGTTAATTGACTCGTTCAATTTAACCACTTTTGCGATCAGCTGCAATTCTTTGGGATCTTGTTTTGGGGATTTAAAGGAATAAGACAGATGCCACATGACCTACACTTGAATCCGCTGCTACGTGCATAGCCCGTCCATTTTGTGTATACGCAGAACTGTTGCACTATATGAGATGAATATGCACAATCCGCCGTAACATAATCGATGAATACTAACGGTGTTTGTTTAACGTTTCAGAGTCCTTATCGTCGTCCACAAGTTAATCGAAAAAGAGTCTCATCAGATTCCAGTCAACTCGGATCTCCAATACTATTCATGAGCTTACGTGTCCAGATTCTAACGTGATGAAGTGCAACTAATGAACAGCATAAAGCTAAGTCTGAAATGAAACTGATGCCAGAAATAAACCCAAGTAATTGCTCTTTCAGTTAGAATTTATTTACAGTATCAGTTACAACATTTAACTGAATTGATAAACAGTACACTGTACAAAACAACAAAAATAAAGCAATAGGATTCTATCAGCTAAGAATAAATTGTCACTTATACAGAACGACTACGACTATGATAACGCTGTCCTACATTTGTGCACCCTTCAATTAAAGTCTCCTGGAGACATTAGTTTCACTTACAAACATCAATAAATGTTCACAAAGACAATATATAACGAGCAGTCAGTAAATTAACAAGTTAATCTTCTCAGTGGCCAAAGACAAAAAAGTGAAAAAAAACGGCTGGAGTCTATGACAGTCATACAATACAGAGTTCATATCAATCAATCAATCAATACATTCTGAGTTTTAAAAAAGTAGCCTTGTTACAGCTTTACATCGAGATGAAACTATTTGCTAAAAACTTTTTCGTCGGGTACATCAAACAGAGATAAAACTTATTTTTGAACATCTAGTTAATCTACTGCACTATGAGGCGAACACTACATCGACGGATACAGGATAGAAACACGAGCCTTATAGTCAAAATACCGAAATCTATCTCTCCCACAACTTCCGTCAACACTTAAAATCACAGACTCAATCAACCTCAATCATGCCAAAACTATGTACTCCAGCTCCGGTCCTCGGTCCACAAGAGCAACAGGTTGGAGATTAATACTTTTAACAGCACGTCATCAATAATAAAAAATCCCCTTATACAAACATGCAGTAAATGCGCTATTTCCCTTATCTATTAGCTGCATTAATTCCCATACGTCAAGATCAGATAGAAAACTTGGCACCTTCAGACTTTCTAACTGCTCCTGATCCACACAGACTTATACAGGCGCTTTTGAATTTAATTGGTACTGCACCTCAAAACGCCTTAAGCTACCGAGCTATCTCTCTCCGTAACAAAAAAGACTTTATTTTTCACCTTTCGCCATCCGGATGTCCGGATTCGGCGGCACTACCACCATGTGAACCCTCCATACGGCTGTCTCCTAGTGTGTGTTTCACACCACCGGGTGATGTGCTATTGCCTCCATTATTGATTGGTAATCCGCTATTTGCACTGGTCTTGGAAGTTGG
>JAQGBJ010000658.1:0-35176 GCA_034698345.1 Sphaeridia pumilis | reverse complement strand
TATGAAGCTTTCCAGCCAGAATTATCGAATTCTGAGATGACCGGTCCAAATCACTTTGATCCATAAAATAGCTACTCTGCTATTGTATTTCGCCAACAGATTATGACAATTTGATCTCACCTCTTGTCTCTCATTCTTATTGAATGTCATGTTTTTCTGGAAGCTATGAGTGCCGCTGTCATGGTATAATAAATACTGTGTAACTAGTGGAACAACAAGCTACTCTCATCAAGAGAGCCCTAGAAACAGCTAAAGTTGGCTATTTACATTTGGTCCAAGCTTGAGTAATAATTATATACCTGTTCATCTTGTTTCTAGTCTTGGGAGGTAAAAGTATGTAATATAAATCCATCACATCTCCCACTAGAACCATTGGATGTAATGAGAATTTGGCGTTGGCTCCATGAGGTCGGCGGTATAATAAAATTTCTCATCCCAATATATGTACGCATTAGCAGAGACAGGACGATAAATAAATGTCCCAATGTAATTAATTTGCCTCACGTCTCAACCCAGTCCCAAGATCAGCCAAAGGCTTGCAGCAGCAAGGTGAAACGCCGTTTCTCAAGATCATATGACGATCAGAATTTTTAACACATAGGTTTGACAACAGAGAGAGAGAGAACTATATTGGAATACATATCACTGACAATTGAAATCTTTTGCAACCCTTACTTGCTCACATATTGGTTATTGCTCAATTTTCGATTAACATAAAATTAGTCTTAACCTACAACAAGACCCTCAGGAGGCTCGAGCAACCCACAACACTTTCAACAAAACAAGCTTCTTCAGCTCAACAGCGATTCTTCGAGACCACGTCAATAAAGCTCTAGAAGAAACCTGAGTTAATTGAACAAATGACAAATAAGTTGTAGACTAGACAGTTTACTCACAATTTTATAAGCTTAATTGTGCGTTTGGATGATACCGAGTTGGATCGGCGTCGGGTCAGCCCGATTCAAGAACATGCGAGTCTCTTAAAGCGTCAATTATACAAGGCTCGTTTTGTAGTTCAAACTTAATTAACTTTATCAGCCGTAGAATGGTTGCTATTTGCCCTTTTGTCACGTTGTGTTACGGGTGTACATATATGTAGGTCTATTTGCAAACATCGTTAGCCTCCTTGAATGCTGTTTAACCATCCCAACGACGCGACCCGAATGCCTCCCCAAGTATTTGTCAAACTGCACCCAAGCGAACGATAAAGTCCGCTTGCCGATTATCTTACAGAAATATAAATATATATATATACAGTAATCGTGTGTGATTTCCTCGTGCAAGTCCGAAGATCAATCAAATAGCCACTGTTTGCCATGGGAATTGTTTCAAGAAGATGCTCGAATCTATTTGGTCACCATACGTGAAGATTACACTGGTTTAAAAATTAGTATTAATTTGAAACGTTCGGGTTTTTGAACAGGAAAATAAATTCGCAATCACTAGCTAATCAACTATTTGCTGTTTATTCACCTGATTCTCAAGAAGCTGCACTTTAAAAATGTCGCGTACATATATTGTGTGTATATATATATATACGCTAACAGCGAGTGCGGAAAGGAAACGCTATTGGCCAATTTTTCAAGGTGTGTCCTGAGGCTAAATATACATGACGAAAAATTAGCCAACTTTTCCTCATCCTTTATACACCTGTCATCTTGTAGATCAAAAAGTCAAAAGGCTTCTCACTTGAACAGTTTGGTTAAGGTCATGGTTCATATGAAAGGGAAGCAATCCTCACAGCTGACTGTAGACTGTGTCAGCTGTAGCTTACAAGGCTTAGGCTTGTGCTTCGCTGAGTAGCAAACTTAACTTGACAAGATTACATAAGAATCTATTAACTACAAGAAGCACGCGCTCCCTAATGCACATAAACTGACAATGCTATGTATTTGCTATTTATGAGGTGAAGCTGTACTGAAATAGAAATATTCAGCAATCCAGCAGCAGGCAGCAAGCTCGACAGACGAAACCATAAATGAATCTGCCAATTCAGCTCTGTATCAAGTTCAACTATAAAGCAAGAAGAACAAGACACGCCGTTGGCGAATGCATCTTCAGCTTTTTCTACCAACCAGAATGCGAAATCCATTCGAATATTGCATGTACACTTGTCCATGTGTTACAGATTCCAATATTTATTTCAAGGAAATTTTACTCATTACAGTTGAAACACCAAAGAAATTTAAATTTAAAAGGTATCATAGAAACTTCTTGTTATCGCCAATTATATACCAAAGTATCAAATATTTGAAGCTTATGAAGAAAGAAAGCATATTGACTTTCTGAACGTTCTCGCGCCTTGTTCAAGTTACAAAAGACATGATTTTATCTCGTATAAACTTTATTATATTCATTCCAACTGGCACTCGGTCTTCACGTGAAACAACATCTGCGAGCCTGCGGATCGACAGCCAAGTTGTTTAGCCATTGTTGTTAAAGCAACTCGTTCATATTTTATAAACCATCAATCAGTCCGCTGCCTGAGCACGTGGACCGGTATGGTAAGATACAATTAAATGGCAAGCCTCAAGTGCGTGATCTGCTCATGCGTTCCTCAATTATATTGCATTGAAGAACGCTGTCGATTGCATGTACCAAGTGCGTGGGTCTCTGCAATTTTCCCCAATGGCACCAAATGGCCGCCTGCCTACATCAGACCATCTTCAAACCCGTCCAACAAGGAAAAGAATATTATTCGCTTACGCACTTTTATGATCGACCTCAAGATTTGCATTAAATTATACACTTACATTATTAAATTATTGATATCAATCTGCTTGGAATCACTACTACAGATTGGTTCCTTAGAAGCAACCATTCTAATCCACCTCAAACAGCAGCAACAACGATAAAAGGAAAATTATCAAAAGACACGGGATAACGCTATTGACGGACTTGAATTATACCAGCGCAGTAATTAATATCAACCGCTAAAAATAAACTTATCGCTCCAAATTCTATACCAGTTTAAGAGTGCCGACTATATTGTCCATGGTAAAATTAATTTGATCCGTCAGTAGAGCAAATCTTGTTATCAAAGCAATTTGCTCTTTTAATAAAGTTGGGGTAGTTTCTCCAAGATTTAAAATTACTACTAAAAGTCGAGCTTTCAGTGATAGCAAGAGCTGGAATGCGATTGTAATTTCGTTTTATAATTGAAGCGCACATGTATGTCAACTTTTGATTATTAGTCGGAAACAAAAATTAATCGATAACGTCCGGACAAATTCTGTAGAGAGATAGCGAGAGGGCAACATGTAACTTAAAATGACAGGTCATCGAGAAAGCTTCAGAGGACGAATTCTCAATTTGGACTCCATGCTGATTTTTATAATGCAGCAGTGCAACTTTTTCTCACCCTGCTTTTGAAATTCACAAGTCGCTAATGCTTAATCTGATTCCTGCTTTGAAAGCTGTCTATAGTTGTTATACAATCCATTTTTGCACAGCAATTTCAATATAAAAAAGTATCCATCCATGCACCTCGTGCAGCTCGATGAATGCTTCTGAGCGAGGCTTATTGCTGCTCCAAAAAGTTTGCGAGTTCACCTTCAAATAATTATGAATTGCAGTCACAACTTTTTACCATTTAGGCAAAACATGTAATTATTGGAGAGGAATCACTCGCATTATGCGTGCACAACTTCAACTCTGGCGTCATCGGCTATCGATCCACATTATTGACTCCAATTCCAATTGACGGACTGCCACTCAAACTGACGTTTGGTTCTCACGTTCCTTCAAATGCTGGAATTAGGAAAGCCTTTATCAAAGTTTCATTTTTATATCAAATGCCTTATTAGCGACAGCTGTGAGACTCCACCAAAAATACCTGGAAATTTTGAATGAGCCAATGAGCCCAAATTTGCAAAAACAATATAACAGGACTGGAAGCCTTTCACGTGGAATTCGTGCATAATTATAGTTGCGGTAGTCGAGCAGTTTAACAATACTGGTATATTTACTCGTATTTATAAAATATACCAAATATTGGAACTGTATAATAGTATTGAAATGACATTAGCCACACTTAAGCTACCATGTGTAGCAGTTTTCGTTCATAACAAGCCGTGTCAGCAGATAGTATTTTAGATAACATTTGCAAGAAAGAATCAGAATTTTTAATAAATACCGTCCTTATCATTGCAGTTCCAAGTTTAACTTTTGATTTCCTGAAAGCAGAAACGATGGCGCGGCTTTCTTTGCAGTAATCTGCTTTTGCCTAATAAGGGCATGTGGGGCTGACAGAGTAAAGTGTACACAGATTAGGACTGATAATCGCCGACGAGTTCTCATGAGGATATCCACAAAAGTCACCCACCACCAACCATCACAAAAGCTATAATTGTTCATGGCCCTCTGGACAAGATTACAGAATTATATAATCGGCTTTTGTCCATTGTATAAACTGGAATCTGACTTTCAGATAGAGCCCAGACTAAATTATAAGAGGGCTTCAAGAAGAATTATCCTTGTAGTTATCACAAGTTTCGCCTGATTTAGAAGGAAGTAAGAAGAAACCTCCCGAATCTCTCTATATCCAGCTCGAAATTGTATTCAATTAACACAAATGTTGGCATTAAAAACCGTTGAGGTTTATAGAACTTCCAAGTTCCACATTAAAATTTGAAGGTCTCGGACCTCACCTCCTCTAAACAACTGTAATCGCAGGTCACTGAAATTATGCGCTGCTTTGTTAATCATGTAGAAACACGAAAAATTAGCAATTTAAAAATAAGTAATTTAATCAAAAGCCGATCGGTCCATAAATTTCGCAAGCGAGCGACTTTCTACTTGTCAAAACGTTGATAGTAAAAGAGAATGGCCATTGAAGAAACAAGAGGCACTCGATGACTGTCGAGCGACGCGGGAAATACTTTTGAATTGTACACCTCTCTAAACTTACAGTGTGTACATACATATGCGGAATTAACCCATGCTTTTTGCCTGGCTGGTGCAATAGGCTTGTTCAACGAGGTGAATGTTACGTTATACAAAATATCGGTGAACGGCAGGCTGATTTTACCTGAGGCGAAATTGCATCTGTGCGAATATAGAAAGGCTGTTTGATCGAGGGATTGCTCTTGATTGGTGAAAACACAGGTTGTTGTTAATCGGAAGCTGTTTGAGCACATTGAGCTGCAAGTTGCACTCTACGGTGAAACAGCTGTCTTCAAATTTAGTTTGCCGGTTTAAGTGTGTTTCGGCTTTTTAGTGGACATTATCATCAAGTGGCTGTCAACATGGATGCTAATCAGATCAGATCCAATTTTATCCAGTTCTTCGAGAAGCTGGAACATAAATATGTTCACAGTTCGGCAACAATCCCTCATGAAGATCCAACCCTCTTGTTCGCCAACGCCGGCATGAATCAGTTCAAGCCGTTGTTTTTGGGAACAGCTGATTTAACCAGTGGACCTTTTGGTAAGCTTATTAAAATGTCTTCCAGATAATAGAATGACTCACGAGCTGGAGTTCACGTGTTTTCTTGGGGTTTCTAGTTGGCTTGAAACGTGCGGTCAATTCTCAAAAATGCATCAGAGCCGGTGGAAAACACAATGACTTGGAAGATGTCGGCAAAGATACCTACCATCATACCTTCTTTGAGATGTTGGGCAACTGGTCCTTTGGAGACTATTTCAAGAAGGAAATTTGTTCCTGGGCTTGGCAATGGTTGACCGAGGAGATGAAACTTCCAGCTGATCGACTTTACGTTACCTACTTTGGTGGAGATGAAAAATCTGGGCTCGAACCTGATAATGAATGCAAAAATATCTGGGAATCGATGGGGTAGGTTTATTTCAAGATTTAGTAATGAGATACTGGAAGCGGTTAATCAAGGTACTCATACTAATGCGCTTAACTTCTTACATATTCAGACTGAAGCCACACCAGATCATCCCTGGGTCAATGAAGGACAATTTCTGGGAAATGGGTGACGTAGGCCCTTGTGGACCATGCTCTGAGATCCATTTCGACAGAATCGGTATGTCATGGATGAGTAATGGCATCAATGTTGCAAAAATGAATCATAGTTGCTGGTGCAATAATGTTTCGTAATGGTTTACAGGAGGCCGTGATGCATCTAGTTTGGTCAACATGGACGATCCTAATGTTCTGGAAGTCTGGAACTTGGTGTTCATCCAGTTCAATCGCGAATCTGATAGTTCTTTGAGAGAATTACCCGCTAAGCACATTGATTGCGGCATGGGCTTGGAGAGAATCGTGTCTGTCGTCCAAGACAAGCTTAGCAACTACGATACTGATTTGTTTACTCCAATTTTTGATGCTATTCGCGAGGTATGTGTATCGTTGTGTGAATTTCGGATGTACAAAAATGAATTTTACTAATCTTATCGCTGTATTGTAGCGGACTGGAGCCGACGCTTACACAGGACTTGTTGGCCCGGAAGCCAAGAAGGATATGGCGTACCGTGTTATTGCTGACCATATTCGTACCCTCACAATCGCCATCAGCGATGGTGGAAGACCAGACAACACCGGCAGAGGCTACGTGCTAAGGCGTATTTTGCGAAGAGGCATCCGGTATTTCCATGAGATTGGTGGCAAAACCGGAGATTTCAGCCAGCTAAGTGATGTTGTGGTCCAGATATTGGGAGGAATTTTTCCCGAGGTGCGAAAAGAACTACTACGCATGCATTTTTTTATATGTGAGGCATCACTAAAATGTTTTGGGTGTTTGTAGCTGGAGAAACATACTAGCACCGTGAAGACTGTCATCAACGACGAAGAAAAACAGTTCTTGCGAACTTTGTCTCGTGGTGAGCAATTAATTAAGCGAATCATCAACAAGATCAAAGGAGGGGACAAGGTGCAAGAGAACAAGTTACCTGGTGACATTGCTTGGCGTTTGTATGACACCTATGGGTTCCCGATCGATTTGACCAACTTGATCTGCGAAGAAAGTGGCGTCGAAGTTGACAACGCTGGATTCGAGGAAGCTAAGCGTCAAGCTCAGGTAAAATTCATGTGTATTCATTAAGTTGTCTGAGGCACAATAACGGAAATCTAAAACTTGATCGTTGGATAATAGGCTCAATCTGGTGCTAAAGCCGGAGGTGGTGGATTGGCGACTTTGGATGTCCACAGTATTAGCAAATTGCAGAACAGAAGTGTTCCAGGAACGGATGATTCATTCAAGTACAACTACCAGTTCAACGGAAATTTCTACGGTAAGTGAAGCAGCTAAACGTGTAATCTCGTCTTTACTGACTTTTCTCTTGCAAATCTTGAGCTAATTGGAAATTTTGGTCAAACAGATTGTCCAAACATCAAGTCCCAAATTCTTGCCATTCATATTGGGTCAGAAGAAAAGGAAACGGTTACAAACGAATCCTGCTCTCTGATATTCAACGGTACTAACTTCTATGCTGAAGCTGGTGGTCAAGTTAGCGATACTGGACTCATCACAACTGAGTCCGGTGCTGAATTCTTCGTTGAACATGTTTACGTAACATCTGGTTATGTAGTACACGTTGGAAAGCTAGAAGGCACGCTGACTGTTGGTGAAACAGCGTTGTTGCATGTTGATAATGAACGAAGGTTCCCCATCATGCTGAACCACACATCGACTCACTTGCTCAATTTCGCATTACTGGATTGCTGCAAGGATTCCGACCAACGAGGTAGCTTGGTGGATCCGGACAAGCTGCGTTTCGACTTCTCGAACAATGTATGTGTATAAACATTTAATATATCTTCAAGGAATATTTCATTTCATATATGCAATGTTGCTCCTTACAGACCCCACTTACGGCTGAACAACTCCGAGTTGCCGAAGAGAAAGTTAATTCTTGCATTGATGCTGACTTTGATGTTTTCGCCGAAACCGTCCCATTACACATTGGCAAAGCTGTTAAAGGAGTGAGAGCAATCTTCAATGAAGCATACCCTGATCCTGTCCGAGTTGTCAGTGTTGGTGTCAAAGTTCCGGATGCTGCTAACGCTAACCCAACCTCGATCGAGTTTTGCGGTGGAACGTAAGTGACACGACACATCATAGAATAAATTTTAAAAGAAAGGGTTGTAACTTCAATTCCATTTTTTTAGCCATGTCTTGAAGACCAGCCACATCAGAAAGTTCATCATTGCCAGTGAAGAGGGTATCGCCAAGGGAGTTCGACGTATCGTGGCCCTCAGTGGAGCTCAAGCTCAGCAGGTATATGCTTATTTTCTATTATCCCTTGCACCATTAGTGAACATTGCGTTAATCATGGGTTATTAACCATAGGCTGCTGATCTTGGGAAACAACTTGATGGAAAAGTTGAGGCTCTTGAAAAGACACCAGTACTCAAGGCAATCAACGAGCTGAATGAAGAAATCAATGCATCTGTCATCCCCGCTTGGCAAAAGGTATTTGATTCAATACTGCTACCCTACTTCAACTGGTGCAATATCTAACTAATAATTATCAATTCTGCAGGAATCATTGAGAAAGAGACTTATGACTCAAAAGAAGGTCATTGATGACGCTGAGCGTCAACGCAAAGCCAATGCAGGCAAGAAAATTCAGCAAGATTTGGCTGCCAAGCTTACTAGCAGTCCCCCAGGAGAGACTTTCGTTGAATTTATCCCTGATGCCAACCAAAAAGTAAGTTTCGCTCAACATTTCCAACATAAGGAAAACATTTTTAATATTCATTCCTTCATTCACCAGATCCTGGACGCCAGCATCAAGCAAATTAGCAAGGTCAATGAAAACACCTCAGTTCTCCTGTTGACTCAGGATGGCAACCGGATCAACGTATTGGCTTTCGTCTCGAAAGAAGGCCTCGCCAAGGGGTGGTCGGCGAAGAAGTGGATCGATACTGTTGTAAAAGTAATATACCAACACGATCTTTCCTGTCAATTGCCCATCCGTCGAGCTTTTCATAATCAGAGAGTGTTTTTATTGCAGTGTCTACCTGACGGCAAGGGTGGTGGCAAAGACGCCAGCGCTCAATGCTCCGGCACTTATTCGGATGGGGTCGAAAACCGGATTCTGGAGGAAGCCAATAAATACTTGTCATCGTAGATATTAACCATTTGTGCCTGTTTTAATGTTATTTTTTGGTACAAAGCTGCACTTTACTGTGGAAGCGTTCCTTGACCGGGACTGTTCCGTTAATAAACATGAGTTTGATTTGACAGCTAAATATGTTTAGGAAGCTCTTTTTGATTATTCTGCTAATCGCATTCATCTACTTTGCAGCTTGATTGTTAAAACAACGGTAAGCCGGGATTTATTAATCAGGAATGCATCAGACCTAGAAATTACGTCATACACTAATCACGGTATATGCTGGTATTATACGTCACACAAACGAACGAAACAAACGATACGAAGTGGTCCATGTCATCCAGGGTGCGTCAGCACCTGATGATAGAAAGCTTCAACAGAATCTGTTGCTGTTTCTGCTTTTTGACCATTATTTATCAACGTCTACCAACGTCATCAACGGATGGAGCCTGTATAACAACATTGACTTCTCTCAAATTCTCAAGTTCAGCTGTGTGTCTCACTGGTGAATGGAACAGAATTAGTCAGCAGCGCAGATCAGACGAAAACTCCTTTGGAAAAACATTCAAGGCGGATGGGTATTTTGCGCGCAGAATTGCAATAACAAAGCTGTGCAATAAAAATTCGCAACCGTTAATTCAAGATCTTGAAGAATAATTTCAGTCATCCACAAATTCAAGGTGAGAATGGTCGAATTCTATCGGATCAATGTTGTTGTTTTGATTTCGTAATTCCGTCGGTCGGTATGAGTAATTTGATTCTATTCTTTGACAGATCCAACCCAAAGCTTGTTCAATCGAGTGAATTTTGGCGAAAACGATTACTTGATTTTGATTTCAACCGTCGTGTCGTAGTAAACAATCCTTCAAAATGTCAGCGTTGGGAAAATTTTTCGGTTTCAAGAAAGAAGACAAGGCTATTACTACGGGAGATGCCATTCAGAAATTACGTGAAACTGAAGAAATGCTCCTCAAGAAGCAAGAGTTCTTGGAAAAGAAAATCGAACAAGAATTAGCTACTGCCAGATCGAATGGAACTAAGAACAAACGAGGTTTGAAATTAGAAAAGTCTTAGATTTTTGTAGAAAGTTGAAGCGTGGAATGTAACTGACTTTTGTTTTGTATTTATAGTGGCATTGTCAGCGTTGAAGCGAAAAAAGCGTTTCGAAAAGCAGTTACAGCAAATCGATGGCACACTAACAACAATTGAATTGCAAAGAGAAGCCCTTGAAGGGGCTAACACCAACACTGCTGTGCTCAACACAATGTCTGAAGCAGCAAAGGCTCTCAAGAAGGCTCACCAGTCCATGTACGTGGTTTACAGATGCAGATTAATGTTTTTGATTGTGATTTGAAGTTTGAAATATGTTACTACAACACGGTTTCTTGGATTTTAGGGATGTGGACAAGGTGCACGACATGATGGATGATATTGCCGAACAACAAGAAGTAGCCAGAGAAATTTCCGACGCCATTTCGAACCCTGTCGCATTTGGTCAAGATATTGATGATGAGGAGCTAGAAAAGGAACTAGAAGAATTAGAACAAGAAGCATTGGAGGGGGACCTTCTAGGAGTCAATCTGCCGAGTGCTGCTACCGACGATTTACCCGCCGGTCCCGCCAAAGTACCCGTGGCTCCTGCAAAAACGAGAAGGCCTGTCGAGGAAGACGACGACGATATGAAAGAACTTGCCGCCTGGGCGTCGTGATTGATTCACAAAAAAGAAGCAAAGAGCGTTTATTTGCCTCTCGTCGGTGTTGAATGAAGATTTCTTCGCTTCGAGCATACTGAAATTTCCATGTGTTTTGAGCCTTATCCAAATGTATATTAAAGCTAGCAATCCTCTATAATCACAGATTAGTACCGGTTCCTTTCGAATAAACTAATAAGTTTGAACGTCTGAAGTTGAAATGACATTGAGCAGTTCATGTCAAGTAATAATAAGTTTTATTATCATTTCCTTATAGTCATTAGTAGCTCTTGATACAGATTCGATTTCGTGCTCGTACCGTAAATACATTCAATAACCATAATTATTGTAGATTAAGTGAGTAACATTACTTTTGAGTAATCGTAACCGATAATTAATTATTTTTCACTCGCCTTACATCTATAGAATTAAATTAAGATGCAATAACAAACGTTGAGCTTGTTACAAGTTTTTCGAGACCGGAGACCTTAAAGGCAGCTCCAGCCCTTTTACGTATCAAAGATTCTTGTGTAGAAAGCCACCTATTGTCCAGTAATTCTTCTATCGTCGGTCTCCTCCTGCAAAGTCATTTAGATTTTTTCTTAAATCCGTAAAATCAATATCTTAGGCTGCCAAAGGACAAATCTTCGACTTACAATGGACATTTCTTGAAAATCATCATCAAAAATCTGGTGGCCTCAGGGGTTGAGTTTTCGTACAATGGCTCGAAACGGTAGCGCACAAACTGGATGTTGCTTTTGGTCATCTTGTCGTCGTCTCCGGCGAATGGCCAGCACCCGCTAAGTAACGAATATACAATGCAACCTACGGACCAGACATCGGTTGTCGGGTGGACTTGTTCGCCGAATAAGACTTCAGGTGCTGCGCAACAAAGCCATAAAGTTATAAGCGTCCCTGGTTTTGATTCAATCCGCCTTCAGGAAATAGTAATGCGTATATACCTGTGTACTGAGTGATTTGGTTTGGAATGGGTAGAACTGTTCCGATCTTGGCTACCCGAGCTATTGAACTTGTATCAAAAAGTCTAACGTTTCCTTGTGAGTCTACTAAAATGTTGTCGAAGTTCAAATTCAATAGCTGCAGCCCTCGCCACTGTACGTAACCCAGAGCGGGTAGGATCTGAAAGGTTGATAAAAATGACCTTCAATACATATCTAGTCATTTACGATTACGTTTACTTGAAACGCCGAAAAACTTACTTGCTGCAAAGCATTCGTGATATCCAATTCGCTGTATACTCCTTCCTTAATGAATTTATCTACAAGTCTGGTATATCCCTCTGAGGAACTTTCTTGGTAAACAAAATATAGGTAATTACTTTCATTAATTATGGAACTCAATCGCAAGAATCCAGTGTGAGCCAAGCTACTCCTAAGCTCCATATCCTGAACAGGAGTCGACAGTCTTTGAGCCAATTTTCCGCCATTCACACTCCCAATAGTCCATAATCCAAAAACGCCATCTCGAAGAAGCTCTGTGAACCCTTCAGCCCCACTCGAGTCAACCTTCCGCTCAACTTCGACAGAGTAGTCGACTCCTGAAGACTGATGCTCGGTAAAGTGGCCGTGCACGATTCTGAATTTGATCGAATGGGAGCCAGCAGTGTTACGAGCTGACAGTTTGTAGACTCCAAAGTCAAAGTCTTCGAATACGTCAATGGTCAAACTGGAGTTGGTTGGGTGGACTCTTCGGGACTCGCCAATGACAATGTCGTTCCTGCAGATTATTACATCAGCCATTTTTTCAAAGCCCCAGAGCTAGCTGCTAAACTATTCTATTCGTATTCCCTTACTTGAACCATTGGACAGTTGGATCAGGTGAACCTGTAGCCACGCATGGAATAACAACCTTGTCGCCAACTCCAGCTCTGATGACCGCTTCAGGCCCCTCTCGGATGAAGGCAGGTTGGCCATCCTTGTGCAAAGCGACGATGGCATCAGCTTGAGCAGTCGTGTCCAAATGCATACCGACTTCGTGTCTGAGTCTCCTGGGTTCACCTCGCCATTCTTTGCCTTGGGTGCATTCGTCCTTGACTTCTTCGTCCATGACATCTTGGAAGCGTCTTCGTTCTCGGATTATGGGGATCTGAAATGGTTTCAGGACCTCAATTTTCGAACAAGTGCCTTGAATACTCAAATATTCAAGAACCAAACCCACATTTCTGTCGTACGCTTGACCTCTTAGCTGAAGTGCCAACGTAGGACTTCGGCTAGCAGCGACCTTCATATACTGGCGCAATCTGGCGGGGAAATCAGTGTCTCGCAACTGCAGTAGGTAGGTATCTGGCCCTTGCTGGTAGCTACAAATTTCAATTTTTTTAGCTTGATTTGCTGGTATGTGAAGCTTTTGAATGCGACAAACACAAAACTTACTAGGATTCAGACTTGATGCAACCGACTTCAACGTTGAGATCTGGTCTCGGGTAATTTGGCACTCCACAACCAAAGGACTTGGGATCCCTTGAGCCGTGCTCAATTTCATAGTCGTCAACTCCAGGCGGGTAAATCATCCTCGACTGATGCGAGTATGCATACGACCAGGGGTTTCGCCTGTAGATAGTCTTGCACGAAGCGTTTTCGTACCATCTCCTACAATTTCAAAGACATTTTCGTACTGCATTGCAAAACTGGAACAGTTGGAGAGACTCAATGTTTGTGGAACTTACGTCAAACTACTTCTGTAAGTTGTCAAGCTGCTTGTGATCTTCTTATCACTGTTGGACCAGTAGCGCGAAATCCAAGGATGCTCCAAAGCTCGACGAACGTCCAAACGGGACCTTGAGTCAAAGCTGATCAGGTTGCGCAAAAAGTCTTGCGCGTATTCGCTCAAACCCTTGTTCAGAATCTCCCATTCGCCTCTCTGAAAGCAAGTCTCCGTTTAACCTTTACAAATCCTCAACAAAATTTATTTCTGTCGTCAGCTCAGCCAGCTATAATAGCTCACCTTAACACTTTCGATAGTCATCTGATCATTTTCCCGCAAGAAGGGCGTAGTTCCGTTCAGGAGCAAGTAGGTCAAAATACCAACGCTCCACATGTCCGAAGAATATCCGACACCTTCTCCATTGAGTGCTTCAGGGCTAGCAAATTCAGGATGTCCATAATCGAGCCTCTCAAGCTTGGAAGTGATACGACGGGCAAGACCAAAGTCGACGAGTTTAAGGGTGTCACTCTCTTCGTGAGAGAACATAAGATCGAAGGCCTGCACCCAATTCGAGTTTCATTATTCAAGTCTTCAAGATTGTTAAACGAGATACATAACTTGGGACTTACATTAATTCCTAGATGGGCAATGCTCTTGGTGTTATGCATGTAATCGAGGGAGAGCAACAATTGCCTCATGTAGTCCGACACCTGCATTTCGCTGAATCCTCCGCGGGATATACAAGATCCGATAATGTCACCACCAGTGCAGCTGAAAATTCCCAAAATTTCCGAATTGCTTGTAAAACTATACTGAAAATGTGCCCAAGAGGAACAACTTCTTACATATCGGAGACGATGTAGACGCTGCGTTCATCGATGTAGCCATCGTAAATTCTGGTGATGCCCGGGTGGAATAGTTCGCTATGGATATCAAACTCGTGTCTCATCCATTCCCTCTTGTTAGCATCAGATGACTGCATGGACTTGATGGCGACAGCGATGCCGCTCTGGATGCTAGTGCCATGGCGGGTGATGCCTTGGGTTCCACGTCCGAGCTCGTCGCCAAAGTTGTAGTACTCCCGAATGTTCTTGTTACGAAGTCCGAGTGGCGACAAGCGCTTGTTGTAGCTCCGGAATCGCCATTCTTCTTCGGCTTCATCGATGGCAATGTTGGCACTGGAACTAGCCGTGCCTGAATACAAGTAGAGTAGTGTTTTTAAATTAAATTGAAATATTCTGAAACAAAAAAGATGGATCTGGATAACTTACCAACCACATTGGACGCTGTGCAACTGTACAGTCCATGATCTTTCAAAATGGCGTCAGTCAAAGTACAGCTGACGCGATATGTTCCAGGCTCCGTTTCTAAAACGTTGAACTTAATGCGAGAAGATTCTCCCAAGGTGCTCCAGTCCTTGAACCATTTGAATTCAGGTTGGGGCTTCCCAGTGACCACACCGCTAAGTTTTCCGTCTCGTCGTTCAAGAATATGGGTCTCTTGAAGTCGTATGATCCATCTAAAAGCATGAGAGTTAGCATATAATCGAAGAATTTGACAGGTCCAAAAAACAGGTGAAAAAATGAATTACTTTGGATGTTCGCCTTGAAGAACATGGATCTTGTACCGGTCTTCACCGTGTTCATTAACACCGACGCATTCGTACCAGCCACATCGGCTTTCAGAAAGTCTGTCAATGTACAGAATTACACGGCCATTGGAGTCAAAGACGTGGTCAGTGCTAGACAGTTCTTCGCCGTTGAAGAAGAAGGTGACTGTGGGCTTGGGATAGCCGTAGAGCCACCATTCAACTCCGATCCCGACGCCAGGAGCGCCATATTGTTCAGTGTTTTTGTTGAGGAACTTGGGTGCATGGGTGAAGCCGTCGTGGGGTGGGCGGGTGAGGTCGTAGTCGCCACCTGGTGGAGCCCATGGAGTTGGTTTCCATTGGAACTTGTATCGGAGAGTCTGGGCATAGGGACTGGGCTCGCTGATTCCAAGTCTGTTCTCCACGCGAACGCGGAACTTGTAATCTTGTCCAGGCTCCAAGTTTCGTACTTCAGTACTGCAGCCCTTGATGCCGGATCGAAGTGTGAACCATTTTCCGTCCTTGATGTTGCACATTTCCACCGTGTACGTCACTGGGTAGTCAATGTGAGTTCGAAGAGCTGGTTTCCAGGACAGTGTCAAATGGCGGTCAGTCATGCTGCTGATGATCGGGGCATCTGGAAGAGGGTTCGGTGGTCCCACATCCCGTTTAACTCCTTTACCGTCTCCGGCATTTCCAGAGCCAACTTGGAAGTCTATAAAAAATTGATTTAAAAACTGGTAGTTTTTGTCACTACTACAACTTGCAAGCAATAATTACTCCTACCTTCCATGGTGCAGTTGGACGAGCATTTGTCTTCACCATACTTGTTGAAGATTTTGAGAGTGTAAACTCCCAAATCAGCAGGTCCTGTTTTGGTAATCAGGAGCCTCAGAAGACCATTGCCGTTGTTCTCCATAGTGTAGCGACTTCCTGGATAAATTCGAGCATCGTCCTTGAACCAATGGAAGTCTGGTTCAGGAGTACCTCCAACGCAGGCTGTGAATTTGACAGTCATGCCTTCGTAGATTTCAGCATCGGCAGTCTTCTTGAGGAAGTATGGCTTTTCTCCCTTTTCGGCAACCGGGGCTTTAGCACCTCTGTAAATGGTAAAAATTAGAAGAGTTTTTATCATTTATCATTGGAGAATTATTTATAATACAGTATATAATTTTCAATACCCCTTGAGCTCCACCAGATCTCCCTCGCATTCATCAGACCCTTCAAGGTTCTTAGCGACGAGTTTGTATTTTCCAAGATCTTTCTCGTCAACGTTGTAAACAGTGAGACTTGCAGTCTTGCCGTCCCATTTTGTAAAGTACTTCTTGACATCAGTTGGCAAGGGCTTGCCGTTGAAGAACCATTCGACGTCTGGACGAGGTTCGCCAGTGACTTTGGCGGTAAATCTTGCATCGCTTCCTCGGACCTACACCGCAAATTTCCAAAGTGTTAAGATTTCAAGTTCATATGTAGGATCAAATTAATTTGGTAATTAATGTACCTGGTGAACATCATTGAATTTGTCCACAATCTTGGCTGGCGAGTACACTTTACGAACTCCAACGTTGCAAGTACTGGACTTGCTTCCCTGGGAATTCGTCAGCTGAACAGTGATTGGACCTTCGTGTCCGCGACGGATGCCCGGGATTCTCAAAATCGCCTATATAAATTCTGGTTACTTTTAGCCATTTTTACAATATGAAAATGGTAGGGCCTCACTCACGTTCTTTCCGTCAAAGCTCTGTTCCACCTTAACTCCAGGTCCTAAGGAAGATTCCAAAGATTCCAATTTCTGAGCGGGTTTAGCATCAGCGTTCTGCGCCGGGGAAACAGCAGATGGTTTTGAAGCAATCTTTTCCTTCTTTGTTTGGCCAGCGACATCTTGGTTTCCGGAACCATCGTCTGAAGGAGCTACTCCAGCAGACGTCGGTTTAGCTCCGTCAGAAACATCAGCAGTTGCTGGCGATCCTCCTTCTTGGTTTCCAGAACCATCGGCAACCTCAGGTTTGGCGCTTCCAGCATCAGAAGCGTCAGCAGCACCTCTTGGAGATGGGATTGCCCCAGCTCCTTGTTCGCCTTGAGCAGGACCAGCTGAATTAGGTTTGGCAGCTCCAGCGTCAGAAGTATCAGCTGCAGTTGGAGATGGAACAGCTCCAGATCCTTGGTCTCCCTTGGAAGCTCCGTCATCTTCAGGCTTTCCAGACAGCCTTCCCCATTGAACTTCAGGAAGCGGGTTGCCACTAACTTCAACTCTGAGAACAAGATCTTCGCCTTCAGAAACGACGAGGTCAGCAGGCAAACCAGTTGTAAAGTCAGGTGGAGACAGAGGTTTGCTATCGTCGGTTTTGCCCAAGACACTGACTTTGCATTCTTGTTTCTGGGTTCCGCTCGGGTTAGTAGCAACCAACTGATAAACACCAGCATCTGGCTTTCCAACACCGTCCACCAGCACGCAAGTTTGGAGCTTTCCGTCAACTTCCTTGGTTTCGGAAGGAATCGGTTTGCCGTCCTTAAGCCACTGAATTTCAGGCAGAGGACTGCCGATCAAGACAGCAGTGAGCTTCAAAGGTGTTCCTTCTACTGCCGTCTTTTCCGATGGAAGAGCTTCCAGGATCTTTGGTGGTGCAGGCGGAGCTAGAGTCACAAAGAGTTTAATTTTTGCTCGTTCTCAGTTCTAAAATTTAATACTGCTCTTGAAGTACCTTTGAGGGCGATTTCAACCTGGTCACTACCTTTACCCAACGGGTTGGTAGCAACAGCCGAGTACAAAACAGTTGCGTCCTTGGCTGGAGCCTGAACAACGTAATTCACAGGCTTCCCCGAGTCATCCTTGGCAATTCTGACAGGTTCGATGAGTTTGTCGTTCTCAAACAGCTGAAGTTTTGGAGCTGGCTCGCCATCGAATCTGATTTGAAGTGTGATCAGAGCCCCTTGTTCCGCTTGTTCTGGAGCGACTATTTTGACAGATGGCAGCACAGGAGCGGCTAATTTTGGGAAAACAAACACTGTCAAATTAAAGATTCACTGACAGCCTTAACGACCTTAGCAAAGCTTCATTTACCAACAACAGTGACTGTACTAGGGTTGGACTTGGCAGACGCAATGGGATTCTTGGCTTCGAGGGTATAAATACCAGCATCGCCCTTGTCCGCCTTGGCAACAGTGAGCTTTTGAAGTCCTGCAGGATTCGAACTGAGTTCAACCTTCCCTGCTTCTGGTACCACGGGCTCGCCATCTTTAAACCTTTGAATCAAGACAGAGCCATTGAATTCATGTACCGATTTTTTAATTCGCTCAAAATCGCAAATTTCTACCATTGAACAGCAGGTAAGGGAGACCCGGTAACGGTGGCAGACAGGCTGAATGGTTCACTCTCATCCACAGTTTTAGCCTTCTCAGGTCCTTTGGTAATGAGCGGCTTCTCTTCAATTAACGTAACTTTGCCGGCGGTTGTAGCTTTTCCGGCACAGTTCTCCGCTGTAACGGTGTACTGCAATCCATTAGCAAGAAAATAATGAGCATGGTATTTTGGCAAACTTCCAGCCTTCACGTTCATTATTATGAAAGCTGTCTGTGTACCGTTCCAAACTGATGCAGCTTGACGGCATCCGCTATGATTTCATAGGTTCCTTCATGACCATCAACTGGGATGACCTTCCCGTCATGTTCCCAAACTACCTTCGGTTCTGGCAGACCGATGACTCTGACACGAAGTGTCAAGTTTTCACCCTCGCGCAATTTGGCATCTGTCAGTCCTCGAGTGAAAGATGGAGGTTCGACTGAAATGATAACAAACAACCATTGTGTACATGGGGAATTAAAAATAAAAACAGCTTTCCAACTGCTAGGCATTACGACATACCCATCACATTCAGTTTCGCAGACTGGCTCGATTCTCCCACCAAATTGGACACTTTGAGAGTGTATTTGCCAGCTTCCGCGGGGCTGGCGTTGGAAACTTGGAGCGAATAGTCATTTGGTGGGCAGTCTTTGATCTTCTCTTCCCCGCGGTACCTGTTCCCACATGGCAAGGCAAATAAACAAAAAATTAGCAACCTGCTCCGTCTGCCAGCGCATTTTTGAGATAACAGTCAAGGAAATTCTAGCAATCTTTTGTAAAATTCCTAGACTTGGACGAGAGATATACTTGGCCGAGTTCCATTGGAATTTTACAAGAAGAACAATAGTCAATTGCTGACTGAGAAAAAGAAGAACATACCATGCTGCTTGTAAGCCATCAGGCTCAGATTCAACTTTGGGGCTGAAAGTAATGGAATCCCCAGGGCCACATGTTATGTCAGTGAGACCGGTAATTTTGGGACGGCTCATTACTCGCACAGGAATCTGTTGTTAAATTTAGTCGTTCATGTCACAAAACCATATAGCGTTTTAACATGAAAGCTTGAACATGAAATATGTACCTCAACTTTGTCACAACTTTTGCCATCGTCAGCCAGAACGGTGATAACGCAATCCTTTTCCGGCTTCAGCTTGAACTCGCCACCCTTGGCTTTCTCTTTGGTCCCTGCAACAGCCCAGTCGATTTTGGCGCCGTCAGAGGCCGTAGCCGTCAACTTGAGTTCTTGTCCAGCTTCGACGATACGGAGGCTTGCGTCCAGTTTCAACTTGGGGCCTGATTTTTGCACAATCAATTTCGATGTGGTCTCGCTTGAGCCGTGTTCGTTACGAGCAACGCAGGTAACGGTGCCGGAGTCGTCTAACGTCGTGTTTTTGATAACAAGTTTTGATGTTGTTGTAGACTTGGTTGTAGTGGTTTCGATGGATGTTCGCTTTGTCACCGTTAGTTCTTCGTTATTCAGAAGCCTGGAGATTTTTTTTCAGTTTTATGAATTTATTAAGAACAGTATGAGAATCTAGGAAAATGTTGGTCACGTTACCATTGGATCACTGGGGTTGGGGAGCCAGTAACTTTGACTTCGAAAGTGACGCTGTCAGACTCCATGCATTCTACTGTTTCCACGAGCTTCTTTACAAATTCAGGCTTGCCTAAAATATCATGTTGGGGGGTTGCAGAATTTATGAAAAGTTGTTTTGAAAACTGGAGCAAGAGAAATTGGTACCTTCGACGATGATCACAGTCCTGGATTCCGCTTCGCCAGCCTCATTGACGCATTTGACAGACCAGTCGCCAGCATCGCTGGGCAACAAAACGTTGAAGGTCAAATTCCAAGTTTCAGTCCCTTCACGTGTAATCTTGATACGAGTGTCAGCTTCGACTTGTTGGCCGTTGTGGAACCAATGGACCGCTGGCTCGGGGTTGCCGCTGACATCGATGCTGAGCTTGAGCGTCTTTTGTTCAACTTCCGTATAGGATTCCTCAAGGGGCTTTTTGATTTCAGGTTTCCCTACAAAATTTAAACAAGTTTTGTTTCAACTTTCATATATATTATTGCAAGCTGTTCTGTCGCAACAAAATACACTTACTGATAATATCCAGCCGGGCTTCTTGTTCGTCATAGCCGTACTGGTTCTCTGCTCGAACTTTGACGGTAGACGAAGCAGTGGCTCCCTTGATTTTGAGCGTGTGGTTGTCACCATCGTCAATTGTCTCGTACTTTTTGCCGTCGATTTGAACTCCATCAATGTACCTGCACAGAGTGTCAAAAGTGTCAACTTGTCAACCCTTTAAAAAATGCGAAACCTGGTGTGAAACTTACCATAAAACTTTCCCTTTGGGGTACTCGTCAACCTTGACAGTAAATTCAGCATCGGAATTGTACTGCACTTTAGTGTCCTGCAACTTGGTTGAGATTTTAGATCCCCTCAAGACTTTAACTTGGCCTGAACATTCGTCAGTGCCAAAAGTATTGGCGCATTTGACAGTAATCTTTTGGTCTGTCCGACTGGAACTTGTGTACTTGTAACTTTTTCCCTTTCCGACTTCCTTGGTATCCATAAACCATTTAATTTCCGGCTCAGGATTGCCGTCCACTTCAACGGTCAATTCGATAGTTTCCTTCTCCTTGATTTCAATGACAGAGTCAATCTTCTTGGTGATTCTGGCCTTTGAATTTGCAATCATGTTCCAGAACTCTGACATTTGACCAATGGCATTGGAAGCGACGACACTGTAAGCGCCACTGTCTTCCAAGCGGATTTTTTCGAAGGTGATGGTGAACACACCATTGGCCTCCTTGGTCATGTGGATCCTTTCAGACTCAATAATGAGCTGACCGTCTTTGTACCTGTGAATTACAGTATCAGCAATTGTTAATGCAGTGCTAAAAATCAATTCAATACTCCAGATTCAAATACCATTTGATTTGAGGTTCAGGACTTCCAGAAACGGTCACACTCATCGAGAAAGTTTCTTCAGTCATACAAGCACAGTCTTGCATCTTGGTCTGGAACTTTGGTGGCGAATTCACTTTGAGTATTCCGCAAGTTCTCGCTTCGCCCAAATCGTTCTTGGCAATCACTTCATACTTTCCAGCATCGTTTACATCAACGCCTTTGATGATCAAAGCAATGCTTTCCTCGTCTTCATACAGGAACCTGTATTTTCCACCGGCTTTGAATTCCTTGTCATCCTTGGTCCAGGCAACTTCCGGTTTTGGGAAACCCGCAATCTTGAGCTCCAGCATTGCTGAGCCACCTGTTGATACTTCCGTGTCGGTGAGTTCAGCTGTAATTTGGGGGGCTTCGGGCTCCCGGAGCAGTTGATGAATTGCTCCTGTAGAACATTTTCAAATTTGATCAGTTTCAGACCTCAGAATCTCCAAATTTCAGCCCCAACTCCAAAGTCATACATACCTTGTACTGTAAGTTCAGCAGAGCAAGAAATTTTTCCCGAAGTCGTTGAAGCTACACAAGTGTAAAGGCCTGCATCCTCAGGTCGAACGTGTTGGAAGACCAAGGCTAAGGTATCCTCATCATCCTATTTCGAAAAATTAATTATAATGCTTAAAATGGGCTCAGGACTTGAAACGTCAAAATGACTTGGATGACCTACTCTGAACAAAACTTTGAATTTGTCTTCTGGAGCAAACTGGACACCGTCGCGGTACCAGTTGAATTCGGGTTCTTCCCCGGGCTGAAGTAGCTTGCTTCCAAGACCTGGGAAAACTGACTTTTCATCAGTGATATTAAGCGTAGATTTGGTACTATTTTCGCCATATTTGTTGGTGGCCACACAGCTGTAAACACCTCCATCTTCATCCGTCACATTTCTGATTGTCAGTTCAGTAAGGTCTCCATTCTTGATGACAAAGACTCGATCGCTTTCTTGCAACGGGGAATCATTCTTGAAACTAGAACAAGATTGCATCACATGTTATTACGCCGAAAGTTTTTCTATGTCTCTGTGTCAGTGAGGAGCATTCCATTACAAAGTTTGTTTGTTTAGGGAAGAAGCTAGTAGAGAAAAAAATAGCATACAATTTGAGCGTAGGTTCTGGGTCACCAGAAGCTCTGACGATGAAACAAACGGTCGTGTCCAACAAGAGATCCGTGTCTTTCATTTTGACAATAAAATTGGGTTGTCGCTCCAAGGCTTTCTGTTGCCTCTCTTCTGGGGTAACTAAAAGGGATGAGAAAGCGGAAATAAACATTACATCATTTCCAAATTGTTTTTCATTACGCCACCGCAGAGTTGATCATCAATCGGATTTGTGCATAGCGTTGCCGAACAGGAATAGACGGCATGCGTGGGTGGAAAGAAGAAGATCAAGTGTAAAAGGATATCATAAAGTATAAGGGTGAAGAGCTAACTATTTCTTATATATAAATTTGTAACTCACGTTCATGTACGTTGATGAAACCCGAAGAGCACGTGGCACCCGCTACATTGGAACACTTGGCCGTGTACAGACCCGAGTCTTCATCGCGGCAGTTTAATAGGGTTAGCGTGTGAGCGTTATCCTTGGAAATAATTTTGACACGATCAGCCAACTTGTCGTCTAATGGCTTGTTGTCCTTGAGCCACGTTACGATACTAGGCGTTTCCGACGCCGTTTCGACGACCAGCGTCGCGTTATCGCCGGCTGCAAAGAGAAAATAACATTTGGGTACCTTGATTGGATTCAAAGGCGAAAGATTGTGGAGCAACAGGTGTTTCTTCCTTCAGTTAGTTCCATAGACATTTACAGACAAAATGAATGCGAATATTTTTACGACTTACGTTCAACTTCGATGGATTTCACGTTCAAGGTGAAGCTCGGACGACCTGCACCGTTTGAGCCGTTGGAATCCATTCTGATCAGGTTGCTGTTTGATCGGCTGTAAGGTTTTTTCACTGAGTCTTGCGATTTGGTCGATTCTTGTTCTTCTAGTCTACGCCGTTTCGTAGTCTCGGCTCTCTTGCATTCCTCAGCGAATTTAAGGGCTCCTTCTTCTTCTTGACGCTTTTTGGCTAAGGCTTCTTGAACCTCGCGTTCTTGTTCTAAACGTTCTTTTTCGGCTTCTTGGCGCTGGCGCTCTTCCTCTGCCGCTTGACGTTCTTGTTCTACGCGTTGTTTTTCGGCTTCTTGACGCTGGCGCTCTTCCTCTTCTAATTGCCGCTTTTTGGCTTCTAGGCGCTTACGCTCTGCCTCGGCTTCTTGACGCTGGCGTTCCTCTTCGGCTTCACGTTCTGCTTTCAAACGCTGGCGTTCTTCCTCCTCTAAGCGCTTTCTCTCGGCTTCTTGGCGCTGGCGCTCTTTTTCGGCCTTGAGCTCCTCTTCTTCTAGGCGTTTGCGTTCAGCTGCTTCCTTCTCACGCTCTTCTTCTTCAAGGCGCTTTCTCTCTTCCTCTTTTCTCAAGCGCTCTTGCTCTTCTTTCTGGCGCTGTTCCTCAGCCTTACGTTGCTCCTCCTCAAGGCGCTTTTTCTCCTCCTCTCGTCTCACGCGCTCTTCTTCTTCAATGCGCTTTCTCTCTTCTTCTTCTTTTCTCAAGCGCTCTTGCTCTTCTTGCTTCTGGCGCTGTTCCTCAGCTTTTCGTTCCTCCTCCGCAAGGCGCTTTTTCTCCTCGTCTTTCTTCAGACGCTCCTCTTGAAGGCGCTTTCTCTCCTCCTCTTGCCTCAGGCGCTCTTGCTCTTCCTCCTGCAAGCGCTTTCTCTTGGCCTCCTCCTCCTGACGTTCTTGCTCAGCCTTTCGTTCAGCCTCTACTCGCTTTCTCTCAGCTTCCTCTTTGCGCTCTCGCTCCTCCTCTCTCAACTTTCTCTCAGTCTCTTGCTTTTGTCGCTCTTGTTCCTGAGCGCGGCGCTCTTGTTGCTCCTCCTCCTCCAAGCGCACTCGTTCAGCCTCCTGGTCCTTGCGCCTTCTCTCGATTTCCTCCTCTTCGACTAGCTTCACTTCAGTCTCTTGTCGTAAGCGTTCTTCCTGTTCCAAGCGCGAATACTGGCCTTGCTGCTCTTGCTTTTCTTCCCTGACACTCACAGTTCGCTCAAAAAATGATTCAGCCCCGTCAATGTTCACACTCCGGCTTTGTTCCCGACTGAATGACTCTGCAGAAGGGCCGATTTCACAAAACTGCGTGGATTCACTAGTAGTCTCGGTGAAGGGACCCTCGCTGGATTCGTAGCTCGTGTCTCTGGCGTTGCTCCGGGTTTCACTGTAATTACTGGTACTGGTAATGGTCTTTGTGTCATGGACAATGAGCTCGGATGTGTCTGGCAATTTGGACAGACTGGCTTCCTGCTGCTGCGAAGTCCACTGCTCTGTCTCGAGCTCTTCTTGATGTCCCGCTAAAGTACCACTATCGTCTAGACTAGTTTGGAATCTTTCAACTTGTACTTGGATTTGGACGTTCCTTTGACTAGATGCAGGTTCTTTGACTAGTAGACGGGAGAAAGTTTGTTGCTCGCTTTGTTGCTCCTCTTCCTCTTCTTCTTCGATAACGTTTGTGGTTGTTGTGGTGGTGACAACGGTTTTTTGAATTTGTATTTCTTCAGTTCGTACAGGGACTCTGGAGGACGAAGACTGGGAAGTGTCGACTTCGATTTCTTGGATACTCGTTTGATGCTGTGTTGTCTTGACAATGCGCTCACTTATGGACGAATCGTCAGCACTGCTTTCGATCTGAATCGGAATATCTATCACACGTCGAGTTCTCGTCACGTTCCTATCAACTGACACTGATCGATCTTCGTGGACGGAAGTAACGTCCGTGATTTCAACACCGTTAACTGATGCAGTTACTGGAGGAGTTGTTGTTGCTGAAACTTGTGTTTCTTCAAGTCGGTCTTGAAGCTTTCCTTTTTTGGCTGCTGGTTCTGGTTCTTCTTCACCGCCTTGTAAAATTTTGTTAAATTTGTAGCTAAAAATGTTTGGATAAAACTAATCCTACTGCCGCTTAACTTACTTGATTTGGGCTCTGGGGATTTGGTAAAGGGACGAATATCGATGACCCAACCAAGGGACACTTGAGGCTCAGTTGCGAAAATGTAAAAATTTTGGTCCTTATCTTTGAGGCCAAAGTTGCCTTGTTCCTTAACGTCGCCCTCGGGAGGTGTATTTTCTACTTGGACAAGCTCGAACTCGGACAACTGTGATGAAGATACAGAAAGTTGGTAGGGGTTAATCAGGGGGCAGTAATTAATCACAGTGTTGTATATGCACTACTAGCTCTTGGCACTAGAGTAGCACTACTACACTCCTACAGCTCAAACTGTAGGGTCTCACCTGAAACAAATTTTTGAGGAGAAAGACGGATCGGTCGGCGGAAATTCGCTTGACTTTGGTCACAAGGAGTTTGTTTTTGAAGAGGAAACAATATCGTTCCTTTTCTCGACCTCCCGCACTCAGTCTAAACCAGTCCTGGGGATTGGCAAAAATTCGCAACTTGAAGACACCATCCTGCCACACTTTGCCCACTACCCGAATCTTGCCTCCTCGTCGCTCCCAGGAGTCGTATTAACGGAGATGATTCTATGATGGTGACGAAGAGGACGGAACGGAAATATATAACAAAAAAGTAGGAAGCTGACGTCGTCCTCGGCGTCGCCACTCACTCGCCGAAACAAAATTGCAAACACCCATCAAAACTATGGCGAAACTTTATGTTGGATAACAAACAAGAGCGGCGACGCTTACTGACAAATCTGCCAACGGTGCCGTATCTGGGTCAATGGTGTGTGTGTGTGTGTTATTAAAGTCACTAGCTCAGGGGTGCAGGCGAGGGTCGGCGGATAGTGCAAAATGGGCATATGTTTTTACTACTGTTTAAAAAAATATCCTTCGATATTATGTACTCTTCCGACAAAACGCTTTATGACTTGCAGTATACATAAAGTACACGGATATTAAGTCGATTAATTGACCGTAAGGTCAATTAGGCAAGATTCGGTGGGCAAGAGTGTGGTTCTTAGAAGAACTACAAAATAATATTGTATAGTACGTACGTGTCGCAAGATCCGGCCAGCTCTGGTATCACCGAATCCTTCGATACTGTGAATGAATTTGAGATCTCTCGCCTTGGTCGGAATCCACGTTACGAGTTCGAGACCTTTGTCCAAATCGGTCGTTTGGTCGCCGAGCTGCTTGGAAATCTTGATGAGTTCCGAGAGTAAAACTGTGTAGTCGTTCAGGCGCTGGGCTGGGAGTCGGACATAGTCAATCAAAGATCGCCCAGTGTCATCCAGCTCGGAACTTCGGTTCTATATGTACATAAACATATCATAAAAAGAACATAACATGATCGACTTGCTCTACGCCAAAAACAATATCGAAGAGCGGGAAATGCCTCCAGACCAAAATTAGACATATCAACTGTATTTTTAGATTTTAGACGGGGAGTCGGGTTGCGGGCTCTTGGGATGCTTCGGAATGAATAGACGCCAGCGGAAGAGTAGTTTTTCGCTAGTAGTAGTAGACACCAGATTCAAGATCATGCGCAAGACAACATGATGAACAAGATGATGCTCTCACAAAAATTCGCCATGACAAAATCATGGTTAAACTGGGTCATGAACATGTGGTTGGCATTTCCCTGCAAGTCGTTCGCACATGACGCTGTAATAGTGCCATATGCATTTCGGATTCAATCAGCTTCAGCTACTCGGGCTTGCTCTATCTTGACTTTCGCAAACGCTGCTGTATAATACTCTTGTATATATCTCAAAAACATTACACAAGCCTTGCCTCCAAAAATGCCTTAGTCTTGGTCGCTAGCCAAATTTGTAATCAAGTTGTGGGGGATGTACACTATTAAATATATGTGGAAGTGGCCGGAAACTCATGTTTCTTCTCTTGCATTATTCCGCTCTTCCGAAAGTACTAAATGTCCATGTGTCAACCGACCACCGATTTTCACACTTATGCCACCAAGTGTTAATTTTTCTCTTAATGTTTAAACAAAAACAAGGTGCATCTTGTACTTTATGGGTGCTTGCCACAACAAGAACAAACAACTAAAATTACTTGTTCCCCAAGTTCGTAAATTTTTGAACTGACCCCTTCCCAGTTTTTTTAAGTTTCGAGGATACTTTAACAGTAAATTATAATTTGAACTTAAACTTGCATCTTTTTAAAAATATACTCAGTCAGTTCCAAAAACCAAGGAACTATTTTGGATTCATTTTTTCCTTCTTGCGTACATGCTGTAAATAAAAATAGCTAAGCTGCCCACTCCAAACTGGTGAGACCTGAAGAAGGCATCGTAATATAGCAATTCCTGTTTCTTCGATAGCGTCTACACTGCCTCAAAATTCTGTAGGCGAGTCTTGTGTAATTGTGTCGCATTCTATAAATCATATTGCTGACCCCTCCAAAATGCATTTCATCCAACATGCAACAGGTGTCATGGGGACAGTTTCATCTAAATCATCATTGGCCAAGGAAACTCAAACCGCTCAAGGACTTACGTCAAAGGCGTCATTAACAAGTGGGTTGTCACACAGAAACTCGTTGATGCTTTCCATCCGATCGATGTAGTTTGCGTGTTTGTCGAAATCCCGTTCCTGTATAAATCATTCCAAAGTTTTTATTAATCTTCGATTAATCTGATCACGTTCATCAAATGATTAACGTGGGAAAGACTAACATACTCCCTTGCGGCACTAAATGCCCGGTGATAAAACTGAAATTATACAAACTTTGGCAAACTTGAGCAAAACTTGGCTCTTGAACCTGATTCTAAGATAGCAAAAAATATTCCTTGAACTTTTTCAGTCTCAAAACACACACAAATACACTTTCATCCAGTAAATCAATCGATTAAAGCCTTTTCGCCATAAAATATATAGCATCTTTAAAGAGGTTTTGCAGATGTCTGTAAACGGAAATTTTGATTTAAATTATACTGTGGTTTATGATTGTTTAGAAAAACAAAATTCCTGTCGAAAAAATCCAAGGTTCTTTCTTCAACCACCCCAAGTATAAAGCTTATCAAATTTTTAACATTGGCCAAGCCTACTCTATTTTTGACAGCGTGTATATTTAGTAATCAAGCGCATTGTCCTGCCAAAGCCAAGGTAGGAGAGCCAAGTAGTTGTTTTTCGTTAATATCTACAGATCTCATTCATATACAATACACTTTTGACTTTGACGTTCTATCAAGGCCGTGTTAACCACCAAACAGCTCAAAACTTACAAGGCGAGTGAAGCTTCGTCCAATTTGGTTTGCTTGGTCAGAATAATATTTCATTCCCTCAAGTAGAACCCTGAAACAAAGTTTCTTTTCATTAAAAGACCACTCAATTTCGAGAACGTCAATTAACCACGAATATTTGCCCTTGCTCAACACGTACGTCTTATGGAACTCGAAGATATCCTGCAGGCCTCCAAATAGAAAATGCGAATGTTTTGCCAAAACCTTTCCATCCGGAGAACCTCCACCACCGTCTTCCGCCCATTTCACGTAGTTTGTGATAAGGTACTTGAGGTCTCTGACGAACTCTTCCTCTGTTTCAATGAGTTCCCGTATTATTGCACTATTAAAAATCATACGAATTCACCTCAATATTCCTCTGTCAATTTTTTCAAAATCATTTTTTTCTTTTCAAACTCAACTTACTCTTTTTCTTGTTTGGCTTTTGCCAATTCCGCACTAGCGGAATGCGCTCCCCGTTTCGGTTTCATTGGTCGGCAGCTAATTCGATGTTTCGCAGCAGAATTGTCCAGGAGAGCACAAATTTCTCCAACGTCCTCGTCTAGACTGTAATTGGGTATATGGAATACACAAAACACGTGGTAAACACAATCACTTTGAGCCCATCCTTACTACTTTCCAGTGAAAGCAAATGTACAAAAAATTGCAAATTATCTTTTGCTATACTTTCCACACTTGCAACGCTCAAGGAGAGAAAGCACCAAAATCATGTCTTTGTTTCCAACACAAAAATTGTTTCGCTTATATATAATAACGCTACTGAATTAGCTGAACCAACAACTCTAGCTGCTCACACTGTCATGTTACCTGAAAAACTCAGAATTGGTGGTCTTGGTGGTGGTCGTTGTCGTAGTAAATGTTCTGTTTGTCCTGGTTGTATCGAAATCCATCGTGTTGTGTATCTATCATAAAGGGAGAACCACATAACGCATATAAATACATGACATTTTCCCAACATTGCCAGTAATCAAAAACATTCATTTCCAAAAACATTCCAAAGAACAGACACATGGATTGTATATATATACACCACCAACCAACCAAAAATCATGACGCATCATCAGCACACAAGCTTATAAAAGGCAAAACGGTATAAAGAGGCTCTTATCAAAATCCCTGCATTTGATCACACTTTTAGCAATTTTTCAAGGACGCACTTTGTAATGATCAAGATACAAGGATTGTAGGCGGGTAAGAAGAGGCTGGGTTGAAATGCGATACACTTAAAAACGTGTGCTTAATATCTTAATCGGAAGCTTCTCACAAATACAACCCGCTCTTTCACCTACTCTCAAAACGAGCTTTCAACACAAGGGCTGATGGGCTAAAAAAACCTTTATATATATATAAAGATTCAGATGAGCTTTTGGTGGATGCTAAAGAAATTGCGTCATCACCCGATTCATGCATCAACCTTCTATAAAGCAGAACGAAGGCGAAAATTCCATCAAAATTCGCAATGACACAACAAGACAAAAATCTTTCCACACGCATAAAAACGTTGACACTGGTTGGTCAAAAATTCACAGGATTCACAAAACCATAAGAATATAATCATCATGAAAGCGATCGAAAAAACAATAATTGCAAAAGAAAGTTTGTCAATCACCAAAATATTCGCATTTAAAAAACGTTGGTCCAAAGCAAAATTGCGCATTCCAAACCAAACTGACTCTTGAAAAACACGGATGTTGTATATATTTAACATTATATATATGTGAAGTTATTTATAGCTACGACTTTTTGACGGGATTAAATGCACATACACGAGCATAGCAGCGTTCAAGTTTCATTGACGTGACATGTACACATCAAAAAACGTAGGCAATAGGTGAAGACATACCGTTGGAGGAACGAACCACCAGCAAATTATCGAAAAACGGGTAGAAACATCTCGTATTTATATTTATACGACAACACCTTTTCCCACTTCCAACGCTGTGTGTGTATATATAAATGTATATATTTTGAACCTAAACTAATTGACACGTGTGTGACCCTAAACCTTCAACCGTGTACCCTAACCTAAACTGTAGTTGATATTTTAACGTTCGTTATAATGTCATTGTCGTAGTATGTTTGTGAATGTAGCTACGTACTAGAAGAAATATATATTTCGCAAAATGTTAGTAAAATGGAAAACTGAATACAGGATTAAAATTCAAGGAACGACATGAAGCAATGAGGCCGTTGTGTGGTTGTTTGTTGAAAAACAACACACTTTTTTAGTTAACTGGCCAGTGTCAACTGTTGTTGCATACTTAAATAATTACTCACTCACTCTCATAACTCATAATCACAAAAAAAGAAGAAAAAAACTATACCGATGACTTTCACTTGATAAGCGTTACAAGGCTTAAATCTAGTAGCACCTTTATGATTGCACAAAATCTATATATTACACCACATGTAATTCGATAGATCCTATATATTGTTACTTGCTAAAGATTCGCACTCACGCACTCGGGCAACTAACCTCGCAATTACACGCTGGACTAACTATAAAGATATCGATGATGACGCTGCTGCAGCATTTGGCGGCTCAATTGCTCAAGCAGGATTCGATTTCCGTACACACTAAACCCACGTCTGTCAGTCACACAAGTCACACTTATATTGAAGAGTCTACAACAGGTAAAATGGCAAAAATTTCCGGCGCCACACTACGAAAATCTAAATCTAAAAGCGAGTGCGGATGAGTTCTTCTCTTCTCGTCGACAACGCCGAGTCAGCAGGAGCAGCGCAGCGTTGCAAAGTCGGGGCAAAGACGAAGAAAAGCGGGCTTAAATTGTGTCACAATTTTCAACGACAGTAAGTCAGAGGCGGAAGATGCGGGAGAAGAATGTGGTTCGGCTCTTTTCTGCAACCGAGATTGAGCAATGCAAAAATGTTGCACTTTGCGGGGCCCGCTTCTCATCCTTCGAAATCATCAGATTATTTATATCCTCTTGAACGAGGCAAGAGGATGAGAGAAAGATGGCTTTCTCCACACCACTTGAAAGCTTCCTGCAGTTTTCTCAATGAGTTTATCATCTTAATGGCTCTCTCAGACTGACTGAGGTATTTCAATTGCTCCTTCGAAGTCTTCGGCGCGGTTTTATTGCAGTTGGGTAGAACGCCATCGGACGGACGATTCCTAAACCGGGTAGTTTCGCCGTAAGCGTCGACGGATGTCAGCTTCTTTCAAAAAGCTGCTCCTTAATTTCCCATCGTTTCTCATGTTAACGGAGTTTCAAAATTTTCAGGGTTATAGATTATTGGGAATTATCAAATCGATTTCAACTGGTTTTCGAAGTGGTCATCGCATAAGAGTTTATATATGGTTGGATTGGAGGTTGATGAAGGGAGTACAAAAATGGCTTCGAAATCCGCTTTCAGTATCTCCGCCTATGATAGGCTTTCCGCTGAATCGTTCTGATCTTTGTTGAAAGTCTCCTCGTCTGGTCGACTCTCTGATACAGAACTTCAGACAGTTGCGCCTTCCGACTAATGGCATAATTCATCTGAGCTCGCCGATGCTTCCGTTGGAGACTTTGGATCTTGCGGAGCTCCTGCTTGATGTTGGAAATTTCCCGATTGTATGTGGCAAGGTACGAGGTGCTGGACGCCATTAGTTCTCGGTATGAGGAACTGGTGATTGACGAAGTGTAGTAGCTGCTGGACCCACAACTGCTTCCGTTGCTACTTCTGCGCTCACTGACAGCAGCCAGTTTTCTTGAAATGTTCATTAGGGTTGTGGCGGTCGAGGATCGGAACTGATAGCCGGACGTGGAAATTTTGCTTATGCTTCCACGTCTTTGAAGGGTTCTGGATCTGTCACCAGCGGATGTATATCTACTGAAGCTGGATCGACGTCCTGCTGGAGCCGAATCCCTCGTGTAGGCAGAATGACAAGCGGCGGCGGCTGAAGAAGTCCTGGAAGACTCTTTTAATCTCGAAAGCGTGTTTGTCGAAATGAATCTGTTTGAGATCGACCGCTCAGTCCCTGACACACTGCTGTATTCTGAGGGTTGTGGCGAAACCCTTCGCCGCTGGCTGTACAGAGAAATCGGAGACGACTCTCGGTGCTGATGGCGATAAGAGTTCGAAGCTGCTGAAGACAGGTAATCTGCGCCGTCCGCAGTCAAAGTACTTTGACTATCCGAAGTGTCTTCAGATTTTTGAAGCCAGCTCGCTACACTATGGGCACTGCTAGTTGGGGTGGTGCAGTCGACAATGGAATAGAGCGTCGAGTCGGTCAATGATGGGCGTGGTTTGTAGTGACCTCGTTCCAGAGGGCAGTAGCTTGATGGGGACTGGAAATTTGGAATTCCGTACTTGTTGGCCATGTAAGAAATTTTGTCTTCCGTCAAAGTAGTAGTTGATGAGAGGTTGAGGGAGTCGTCAGAAGCAGGCGAATGTCTAGAGCCTGAGCCGAATCGATCTGAGCAGTCTTTCAAGAAGCTATCAGTTGTGGTATCTCTGCTGAAGCGGCATTCTGAAGCTGTAGCACTGGAAACGGATAGAATTTGAGAATTGGACGAAGACGACGAAGTATGGGATGACGAGGCCATGTTGTGATGGTGATGGTGGTGGTGGGGCGGCGATACATGATGTTGATGTGATGGCGAAGACATGTATCTTCCAGCATACCGAGACGTGTAGGGGTTTTCGGACGGAATGCGTTCACGTCTTCCGGTGTGCAAAATCGGCGGAGGACTTTCGTACTTGCTGGGAACATCGAACCGGCTACTGGAAATGTCGTAACGCGAAGACATTGGGGCTCGGTTTATGGGGGCATATCGACTGCTACTAACAGGAATATCGTAACTGGAATGTTCCGTTGCTTTGGTCAGAGCTGAAGCGTTTCTGCCTGGGCGGCTGTAGCTTCTCAGTTGACTCATTTTGTGCGTCTCGCTATCCATTGACATGGACGGCAGCGGCTGTGAGCCATAATGCGACTTATGTGGTAAGTTGGCTGAAGGGTTCAGGGAAAAGTTTTCGTAGGCTTTCTTCGAAGCCGTCGTGTAAGGTGAAACTATTGGAACGCTTGGAACTGGAGCGGTGTATCTTGAGTAACTTGGTTTCTTTGAAGTTACTCCAGCTGAAACGCTGCTACTTGTTCGGGTGTTTTCGGTAGTACGGTTTCTGGGCTTGCTAAGGGCGCAGATCATGAGTGTCTCGGCAATGGCGCTGCTTTCACTTTCCTTGCACAAAGTTCTTCTGCAAGTCGTCGTTGGGTTGACAAAGACGTCCGTTCGTTGGACGTCACGAACTGTTTCTGTTTTGCTCCCATCCGACCGAGTTCTGACTTCGAGCACTTGGCCACTTTCGAGCTTCACGCACTCGACAGAGGATCCGTCTTGGAGCTGTACAATGGGTTTGATTTGCCCAAGACTGTCGGAAACTATTTGAATTGTGCGACCGTCGGACAGTTTCTGGGACTCGACGACCTCGCAAGGCCTCTCCTTGGCTCTAATTTCTGTTCGGCTTCCGTCAGGTCGTTGAGTGACCTGGACTAAGGTGCCATCCGAAAGAGCCTTTACTCCTATGAAAACTCCATTCTCTCGCCGGCGAGAAATAAAGTCCTCTTCTGGTTCACGTCGGGCTGCTATGTGGGATGTGGTCCTGCTTCCATCGGTGGCAATGAGCGTCTCAAACACTTCACCTGTTTTCGTTTCTAGTTTTTCGAACACGCTTCCGTCCGGCCGATGTTCACGTCTCAGGCGTCCATCAGCATGATCTTCAAACTCCAGCAAAGTTCCGTCACTTTTGATATTTGTTCCTGTGTTGGGTTTGATGGGCGCCAATTCTTCTACGACAACGCTGCCGTCTGAGCGACGTGTTCTGCTAATTAGGGATCCAAGAGGACCTTTCTTGACTTCGGTTTCTGAACCGTCACTTCTTCTTTGGATTTCTACGCATGTACCATCTTTTGCTTCTTTGCTCCAAACGGCAGTTCCGCTAGCTCTTCTTTCGGAAAGTACAAATCCTTCTTTTTCCAAAGGTTCTTCTACCTTCGAGTCCGGTTCGACAACGGTCTGAACTTGGCTTCCATCAGGTCGAATTAACTTTTCAACAGTCACGCCGTCAGAAAAGCGTCTACGCTCTATTGTACTGCCGTCCTTGAGATGATCCACTTCTAGAGCTTCACATGTTTTGTGTTCAAAGGGATCAGCCGAGGCAGTACTTTTGTTCTCAATCAAACGCAAGGCAAAATTGTCGCCATGCTTTTTTACTTTGACAGTTGATCCATCTGGTTTTGTTCTTATTTCCACAGTTGAATAACCATCAGCGTCAATCTGTACGAGATATTTTTCACCTCGTGAATCAATTACCGTTACACATGCTTGTCCGCCGAATTCACCGTAGAGGCGACCATAGTCAGCATTTAGCAGAACAAAGCGAGTTCCATGAGTAGAATCAGATATTCTCTCATACAATTGCCCATCGTCTTTTCTGGAAACTTTTATCTCGTCTCCGTCACGGGTAACGATGAATAGCTCGGAACCATCAGACAAAATTTGCGACTTGATCTCTCTTCCTTCAGAATCAGAACGCAGTTCGAGTAACTGTCCGTTCGAATAGCTAACACTGGTTTCAGAGCCGTCAGCGTTCCTAGCAACGGCATATGTGATACCGTTTGCATCAGTCTTTGTATCAAAAGGAGTTCCATCAGCGCGGAC
>JAQGBJ010000657.1:0-35200 GCA_034698345.1 Sphaeridia pumilis | reverse complement strand
CAGATTAGACATGTGTCGAAGGCAATTTGCCAACGACGTTTGCAACCGTGGTACCGCAGGTAAATCAATTGTTTTAATTGGAATTCAACACAACGCAAACCTGAAGCTTGAACCTTCTACACATTATACCGAACAACATCACAAGTAGTACTTTATAGCTCAGATGCACATTGTCCGCTGGACAGAACGTTCAAAACTCAAATTTACAGGACCTTTTCGCTACAACTACCTCACTGTACTCTAGGGACTTTTTCAAATCACAATATATACACTACATTTTGAGCATGCGACGTAAATTATTTGGGTTTCTGACAGACAGCAATGAGTAACTGGACATCACAGACGGACATTTCAGACAAGCACTTTGAATCTTTACATACATGTAGTCTTGTAGCTGTGTTACGTAGCATTTCTTTGTTGATCAGTAGTATTTATTGTTTTGCAGTAGATTATCGATTTCCAGTTTTCTGTTTGTAAATGTGTAGTTTCGGTTGCCTTCCGTAAAAGTCTGTACCTTCCGGAGTATTAATCTAATAATCTTTGCATGCATTCTTTTTATTACTAAACAACTAACACGACTAACATTTCACTAATGTATTTGTACGTTACACCTGAACAAATACGCTTTGCTTCTCACAACAATATTTTCGGTGGAATGATATAAAAATGATATTATGACATTCAGGATTCGCCTACGTTGGAGGAGCTTGTGTGGTTAACAAAAGGCTGGAGAAAGTCAATTCCGTCGCCATCGTCGAAGATACCGGTGGCTTCAGCGGAATCATTGTCGCAGCTCACGAACTTGGCCATTTGTAAGTTACAAAATTCTGATTGTAGGGTTGACACTTTGTAGTAAACATTTGACTAATGCTTAAAATTGTCATTTTTTAGGTTGGGCTGTGTCCACGATGGCTCGCCAGCTCCAAGCTACCTTGGCGGACCAGGAGCTCAGAAATGCCGCTGGGAGGATGGTTACATCATGAGTGATCTTCGTCACACCGAAAGAGGATTCCAGTGGTCGCCTTGTTCTATTGCCCAGTTCCATCATTTCCTCAAGTGAGCTTAATTCGCAAAATTCCCCGTGACCATTAAAAGTTTCTAAATTTAATCTTGGAATTCGGTCCTTTTCCAGTGGAGACACCGCTACTTGCTTATACAACTCTCCTCATGAGGATGGATCTTTACCACGAGTTTTACCAGGAAAATTGTTGAGTTTAGATGCCCAGTGCCGTAAAGACAGAGGGACATCTGCCTGTTTTGTAAGACATTGGCTTGAGAAGGCGAAGCTAAAGCCCACTGGCAAAGCAGATCCTATAATCGCTACTGGATTTTTGCTGAAGAATCTGATATTGAACTTTCACTAATTTGGCCATTACTGAAATTGCAGAAAGATGACAGAGTTTGCGCTCAACTCTTTTGCTTTGACGCTACCTCAGGATATTGCGTAGCCTACAGACCCGCCGCAGAAGGATCTCCTTGTGGAGACGGACATGTATGTATCTAACTTCCAGCTAGAAACTGCATATTTCAAAATTGGGATGATTTTTAATTAATCTACGACCTATTTTGCAGCAACATTGCGTTAGTGGACGATGTGTTGTTGAACACGAAAACATAATTCCGGATTACTCCCACATTACACCGTCCGTCATCAGGACAGACAAGTCCAAATCTTCGTTTACATTCCCGTCCTCGTAAGTGACGTCTACGAAGTAAAGGCATGTGCTAAATAAAGCTATTTAATGCTCGCTAGTAAGCACGCGATTTTATGCTATCCTAAATATACTGCATGAAGCATGACCAAAACCGCCAATGCTCAATCAACCCAAACGCTTTTTAATGAAGCCGAAAGCTGTGCTCAGCGTTTGCATCACAACGCTTCCGGGTGTCGTTGGTTCGATATCTATTAACAGCAAACACCCCTGCTCTAAGTTAAAGACCTTCAGTCAGCTTTGAATCAGCCTTCAGTACATTTCGCCAGGCTTTAAATGCCGCATGATATGCGATGCCAAAAAAGTCAAAATTTTGATTATTTATCCCCCTTGTAAATACGTTTCCCACCAGGCAAGAGACTACAACGCCAATGACCACCACGACCGAAATGACCACTAAAAAGCGTAAGAATTGTACATAACTGATATGATCATTGGTTATACGCGCGTGATTGAGGGTTATGCATGCTGATATTTAATTCGGAGAACGCATAAGAACGTTATTTCGTGGGAATTTGAGCTATGCTCAGAATGTCACGGAATGTGGTAATGTACCCAAGGAATAATAAAATTTTCTTGTTTTTTTGCAGACGCCAATGAGGAATGTTATGATAAGATAAGCCGAATCGGAGGCGACTTGACATGTCAAGAGTTCCTCACACGTTTTGCGACCATGTACTGCTCGTCCCCTTATATTAAGCGTAACTGCTGTGCCGCCCACAAAAGCGTCTGTTTATAGCGTTTGTGCTATATTTATATGTACCTTGGAATGAATGTGACCTTGTTGACTGAGTAAACAATAAAGTATGCGTGATTTGTACCAAAGTAAACTTTCAGTTCGATCTACTTTATTTTCACCAACTACCGAAAATTCCACAACTATCAATATCAATCAATATGAAAGACCATTAAACGACTTCGTTAGGACAACAAATATGGTAGCTGGAAGCTTCCACATCTGGCCCAGTACCACATGCATTCTGAGCGACAGGTATCATTCCAGGGCCGCAAATGCAAGTGAAACCTTCTTCCGGAGTATCGATGCAATCGGCTCCTCCAACGCAGTAGATATGACGATCAGGGAAACAACTTCGACCAACAGGTGCCAAACAGGTTTGCCTTTCGAAGTTGTAAACCATAAAGTCGTAATCGCACTGGCAAGTGTTCAAGTTGGCGTTGCAGATCAAGCCAGTGGCTCGACACTCATCGCCCAACTCAGAGATGGCGCAAGGATCGCCGTACTGCAAACCATGGCCAGGCTGAGTACTCGCCATCATGACAGCAAAGAGGCAAGCAGTGACAAAATTTGTTTTGGACATTTCGGAGAACTTCAAGACAATACCAAAAACGGAGTTGGCACAACACAATGGATGTAATGTCACACAACGATTCTTGTTGAGGTTGAGACCAACCTTGGCCTTCAACTGCCACTGTGGAAAGGATGAATCGGCGTCATAGGTCAAGAGGTTTCTGGTGTATATATAGAAAACGACGACATTCGGCATTCAGTTTTGCTTATTGTTACTTCCAGTAAAGTTGAAATTTGTACGCAGTTTGAACATGCAAGTGGATATAAGGACGCATAATTCACCAATTGCTAGAATTTTAAGAAGAAGAATTCCATTATGCAAATGCTGACCTTAAACTTGGCGACACATAACTTGTTTCAAACTAAATACACGAAGTGTAGTCAGCATGTTCAAGACTGTAAGGGAAGATTAAATCAAAATGACAGCAACGTCACGTCGTCAACTTTGGACATGGTCCAAGCGAAACGCAAATCGAACGGATCAATCGTAACCCGCACCTCGCTGATTTTATGTGACAATCCTCAGTCATTGGGGCATTTGCGAATAGTTGGGAATAAATAATCCCACAAGTCACGTGTTTCAAATGAATTATACAAAATTTACACGAGGTACTTGAGGTTGTAAAAGGAATGTGTGAAGGAAGATTGAATTTCACTGTCCAAGTAGCTGTGCCGCCACGAGCCGTCAAGAGTTTTGAAAAGGGTCAAGTTTGTTAGGCAAAAAGACGAGTGCTGAATGCCTAAAATGTCAAAGTAAATCAAGCGGCTGAATCTATGCTGATTACGACCTAAGGCGGAAGACTCCCACCACCTTTACGATACTAGGGCAATTATCAGCAGGAAGTTGCATAGGAAGAAGAATTCTTTGATCAAAACATGCCTCTGGAAATGTGTAACAATGAGGTAACAAGGAAAGAAGGGCCGAACAAGGAGAATGATAGCCACGAGCAAGTTCGGACCGCTGTGAATGAGCAGAAGGAACAACAATCGCTGCCCATACTTGGAAGGTTAAAGCGGGTAAGTAGTACTTGGGGCGAAAAAGCAATAAAGGATGATGATCAAGATGAGATTTTACACACTGGCCAAACGGTATACGCATAAGACTTCTGCGGTCAGCAAAAGAGTCTTGGTCGTGTAGTGCAATAAAGTCGGTAGAGGCACCATAGTGCAAGGAAAGAACGGCGGCGGGTGGATGATGTGATCTTTTAAGTTGTTGATTATGGCCCGAGATTGAGAAACGGAAAGGATCAATAAGGAACACAAAGAGGGCAAACGCCCCCTTATTATTATTTGATTTAAACCTGCTGGCAAAAATTTCAGGTGTATCACATATTATCCCGTGGAATTCGCACAAAGCAACCATTGTCATGAATTAAATTGTTGGACCAGAACATGTTTGGAACCGCGAAGTCTTGCAAGACCGCACCTTTGCTTGCATGCAATGGCGTGTTTTGCAGGTGTGGTACCTTGCCGTCCGGTCTGTGTCGGAAGCATAAGACTGGCGTCTGAAGAACAATAACGGATGTAATGGAATTAATTGATGCTCCGCGCGATCATCAACATAATGAAACTGGTACATACTGTATGCAATTCATCGGTTTTTTCTTCTTCTACCGGAAGGCAAAAATTTCGAATTAATGTGAACACTGTAGGAAATTCAGACTACTACAAACGACTTTGGCATTCAAATCTTAATGGCTTTATGAAAGTATTCGAGTCGAAATCCCCCTCGGGGATAAGCAGTAGACGCTTGAAGTCACTTATGAAGAAGTGAAAAGCATATGCTGTCATTTTTTGTGTGCGCGATACAAGTATGGAAAATTATATGCTGGATTTGGCAACTTGTTCGGAGGAAAGAGCAGTTTCAGGGTAAACCAGTAAGTGCGTCGAAGCCGGCTTCCAAAAATTATTAAAATGGAAAGGTTGGAATCACCAAATGATTCAGGCCCTCAAGTCAAGATTTTGTGGAATAGACTGATAACATGCCAACTGTATAATTAAATACCGACTGGTTGAGCACGATTTACACAATGTTCAAAAGTAGCAAGAGTTATTATTATGTCGGAGACCGAGTGTCGTGTCATGATTTAAATTTAAGGATTGCCATTATATGACCACTGCTGTCTTTGACAGTCTTTTCATGCTTCAGTCAGCCTTCGAGACCGTAATAGAGAGCGCTTGAAGAACTCTAAATTTCAAGTATTTTGTTCAAGTAACCTGCGGTTTTGTACATGGGGAACATATAGTTTCTTCTTCCAAAGTTGATTAAAATTTCGTCTGCAGCAGGAAAATACCATGGCTTCACGCCTAATGAAATTAATGATGGTGGATCAGACCAGCAACAACAGTCAACATTATAAACATGCCTGTTCCCTTTTACGTCGATTCAACTGCACACGCGAAAGAAGCCAAAAGCGTGGTGGCGCAAGACGAATCCAAGGCTCTAACTACTTCACGAATAGTTAATGTAAACACACATTCACATCAACTAGCTGCAAAATGCAACACATGTAGCTCAGATTGCAGTCAACCCAATTTAAATTTGGTTTATTCGCAAAGTTTTTGTCTCATCGAGACTCTTCTGACAAGCCGATGTGGTCGAGTGTAGCTGAAGGAAGCCATCATAAAGCTCTTTGATGGAAGCACACAAAGATGATTAAGTATCATCAGACGCCGTCGTCGTGCATGGTAGAAGCGAAAAGGATTGTTGAATTGGTTCTCTTGATTTCAAACGTTCCAATTTCTGTGGATACGGAGTGAGCATTGCGGTTTCAAAGAAGCCAAGAGTTTCATCGGTTCCGGTCTAAACTGACATGCCTCATTGGATTTCCTCTCGGTCGTAGTGTAAGCTGTAATTGGATCAAGAGATAATATCGTCGCCGCCATCAGCAGCTCCCGCTGCTGTCACTTCCGCTTTCAAGTTCGACATTGAATTTGTTGCCCGGGTTGCTAGAACATGAACACGCCATGTCAAAAGTCGCCAAGCTTGACGGCAGGCATGAGCTCAGCTTCGACAGAATGAATGATGGTAATTATGACAAGAATGCGCAGGGAGACAAAAGTTGATAGGGCAGGAAGTGAGGTCTATTTTGGTGGTTAGCTGAACGGGAAGCCAATAAGAGAAAAAGTTAATGTATCGACAGCAGTTGGGTTTCGATTTTTTGTGGCTGTGGTTGTCGAATTGGTCAACACAAGAAGTGGATTCTATAACACACGTTTTAGACCACGCACTTGCAAAAGCAAGTTAGTTTAACTAACTTACAGTTACACACTCAATATGCCGAAGCAGTGCAATTCTACACTTCATTTGTATATGTAGCTGGTGGAGCCACAATGAATTCCATCTGGAGTCCTATTTAAAAAGCAGACTATAAATTCAAATCACAAATTGTAATAAGATGCGTATCACTTCTCAATATTCAATTGAACACTTGTTATGAATTTCTAAAACGCAATTTATTTCACCTACCCTACAAGGAAATGATACACTGTGAGCTCTCAGCGCTTCGTATTTTATTAAAGTGACTGCGAGCAACACTTGGACGCCATGCCAAGAATTCAATAGATACCATTACGCTTTATCGTCATTCTTAGGTAAATTAGATATCATCCGTCTTCCACACGGCACAAATAAGTCCATCAGCATTTGCTTTTACTTAAACAGCAAACAAGCAAGCCAACTTGTTTATTTACTGATACTCGGGAAACTGCAATTGATGAACGCAAGAAATGTTAGCAAGTAAATAGATTCGAGTCTGCAAACGTATCTATGATGAATAGAAAGTTTACACCAAGCATCAGTTCTCGTCAAGTCGACAACCATTGGCAAAATTCTATGCATTGTAAATACAGGAATGTTTTATGAATGATTCCATGAAAAGCAGCGTATTAGGTGTTGCACTTAGTGGTTAATGTGTATTAGCGCAACCTGAATTAAATTTTATAGTAATGGGAACTATCATTATGCATGCAGAAGTATCACCATAGCACGCCTGTGATCTGGTTCCGCTGTCCTTGTTTGCATAACTTTAATTGAACAACAGATGGTGGTGAATATTACATGCGTATATTTAACACGTATCAGCAATATTTTAACCGCTCAAATTCGCATAACATGTACATGAACATGAACCGCCAACGTCAGCCCACAAATCTGGAAAAAATGCTGAAAAGCGGACATTCACTTTGTTTTGTTTTGGAATGCATTTTGCAGCGTCTTGTTTCGCTCAACACCTGATAGGGAAATGAAAATAGCAAGTGAGTAAAGTAGCTCTGAGTGATAAGTGATGCTGATGCTCGACTGGCACGATCTGCTCAAGTATCATGTTAACAAGCTAATGGAGAAATTGGAAGGCTTGAACAAGTCTCTTGACAACCACAAGAGCTGACCAGGGAGAAGGAGACGAGTTGAAGTGTAATTTTGAATGCAAATTTATCTGGGGAAGGTAGTGAAAAGGTGATAAATTGATGTTGAGAGAAGGTGAACGAGTATAGAATGAGTAGGCATATTTAATGTTTGGGCTATCGGGTTTCAAATTGAAATTTATTGTTGAGCGAGTTGACGGAAACTACGCTTCTCAATCTTTCCAGCCTGGAATGTGCAGCGGATGAAGATGCATGTTTTAGCGCAGAAATGAGTGAAAGTCCTCCATGAGATTGATTCTGTCTTGGCAATCTCGCTGTTGGACATGGCAATGTCATGTGGCCGTAGAACGAAAAGCAGTTAAGAATTTAATGGTGACTGGCATGTACGAGGATAGTATCAGCAGCAGCAGCATACATGATAAGAAGACGTGGTGGAAACGTTCAAGATTAAACAGAAGACCAGAGAAATGCATGCATTTGACAGAGTCAAGTCAAGACTTTTACAAGTGGCGTGGGATGGCGCGGAAGACATTGTGTTGTGAATAATAATGACTTGGAGCATGGTTAAAAGTCAATACTTGGTATGGTTTACAATGTTAAGGAGTTTAGCACATTTGGTGGGATGACAGAAGACGTATATGCAGTTAGTTGGACTATTAAGTGCATATATATGCAACAAGGAGTGAAGCGAAAAAGACCAAGTCTTTTTGTGACTTGAAGCACGTGTTATAATGTGCCATGGCGGTTATGATCTTGTTGGCAACAAGATGTTGACGGAACAAAATGATGACGATATGACGATGACAGTTTCCGGCTGCTCCTATGCTTATATGGACAGGGTGATGATAAATGAAATGGTGTCGCCGACTTATTGTTGTGGCTGCAAGAAACATTTATTGCGTCCCGAAAGAAATCTAAACAAGAGAAACGGCGATTATGATAGACGACGGACGTCGAAATTTTTATAATGGCTGTACTTACTCGATCCTCCTGATAGCAAGACTCTTTCCATTCGCTTCGGCCATGACTATCGGGATTTTTACGTGTGAAGAAGAAGGAGACAAGGAAAAGTTTCAGACTTGTTGGCGAGGTTCAAAGAGGCTTCTTGGCTGGAACCCAGGATGTCGTGATGATATGGAAAATGGCCTAGTTAAAAAACTAGGAGATGCTGTAGCATCAGTAGGAGCTGTATATACGGGTAGGAATTTAAAATTTAAATTGATAGCGCACGCAACAAGTCCGTAAAAAGAAAAAAAGAATCTCATGATTCTGAGAGGAAGAAGCAGGGGCAAGAAGAGGGCGGAATATAAAATATGGACGTGTTCTCGGATACCGTGGTTTACCGACCTGATTCTTTCTTGTTTGGTCTACTAAATTTCCTCCAGGGCTGAAATATTTCTCATCAAGGAGCACCAGAATTTGACTGGCCAAGAAGCCGTGTCAGGGTCAGAAGCAAGCTGTTGAATTGTCGGTAGAAAAAAGGTGGATGATATGGAAACGCAACAACATTACTCAGGAAATCCTGCCACGACTCAGGTGCTGTCGACTAAAGAATCTTCAGGGATGACCCAGTCATATCGAGTTTCTAAACAAGAAAGAAAACAGGTAAGAAAGAAAAATACTGTTAGTTGAAACATACAGCCACCACTGCTATTGATAATCATTCGGGTTCCTGCTGACTGGAAGGCAGTATATAAGAATTCGGGCTTGTTTTTCTTTCCTAGGCTTTGTTCGACATGCATATTGGAATGTCACATTCGAATAGATTCCTTGTAAAATATTCGATTGTTGTTACAGTGACAAGGAACCTATGTATGTAACCTCTTGGTCCACATTGTACATGACAGATTTAGTGCTAACAAACTGCTTGTAATATAGCCCAGCTATATAATTGTCTTCCGTTTAAAATTTTATCGTAATTTATCTCAGCCTTCACTTTCTTCTCCTCGTGTCGTGTAAACTTTTTCTATTGTAGGCCATAAAGTAATCCTCCTGAAGAAGCAGAGTGTTTTTTACCCCTGCTTTTAGTACACTTGCGTCAAAGCTTGTTACTTGTTACTCAGTGTCATTTGGGTCTCTGGAAGAACTGGGTCTTGAGGAGATTGTATGCATGAACCGTGAGTCAATATTTTACAGCAGGTGAAGATGGAATGTGACGCAATGGAAAGGTGTTGGTCGGGTTGAAAATACAGGTGAGAAATATAAATGATGAGCACAGGAAGCTCGAAAGTTGCAAGGTCAGAATTTGTCAAATGCTTTTGGAGTCTTAAACAGGAATTGCTGTACGGTGCTCCTATCAAGAAAAAGACGGACGCAGGCGTAATATGTTTTGATAGATGCCGTAATTTTATATAATTTAATATGCTGTATCATGGAATTGAGCAGGGTTTCTCGGTCGGCGGTATGGCCGCATGGCATTTCAAGTTCAAGGGGACTGAGTCTCCAGAGTAACAAAGACGACTGGAATTGCTGCATTGCCCGCCAACACAGGTAAGCAAGGAAGCATGTGAATTTCACAGAGGTTTATCGGAGACAATCAAGCGAAGGTGGGGGTTTTATTATTATTACTGGGAGACTTTTGCTGGACCCTCTCCAGCACATGTTTCCAGGCAGGCGTAGAGGAGAAAATTGCCACGAGACCTCAAGTGGAGGTGATATAGAAATATATACATAAAATAGGTATAACCGGTACCAGGACGTGAAATTGTGCGTCGCCGGCAAGACATGTGCAGTGGAACCATGGAAATAAAGCAACCCTGTTACTACACGAGGGGGTTGGGGTTGGTCTCGGATAGCTGAGTTTCTACATGGATCAAAATGGTTCCTTGGGGTAGAAAGAAGAAAGATACAACGTGGGTCTCTCGGTAACCATTAAGAGATACGGGGGACGCAAACAACAAAACTGGCTTCTGCTCAGTCCAAAAGACCAAAGCTTCCATTATGGACTTGCGTTTGCTTTGCTCACTACTCCACTTGTTTTTTATCCAGCCGTCGCCTTTGCCTTATGGAAGATTCACATGTAGTGTTTTGATCATCTGAGCAAGACCCGACTGAGAGAGAAAAATCTGCTTGGCAAGATGTGGTTTTGTGAGCAACAAGATCATGTTGTTGAGAAGATGCGTGTGCCTTAACCAAGACTGTAATAAGCAATGTGATCTCAGTCAGTGAGACGGGAAGGCAGGATGCAGTTCGCCTTGTTGAGCAACTTTTGCGAAATCAAAGGGTTAACGTGTTAATCGACTCCGGTGGTACAACAAGTACTGACTGACTGCTGGCACATGTGAATCGACCCAGCGCCCGCGAGACGACTTTAGCCGGTGTGTTTGTAAACTTGGAGAAGGTAATGAATTGTGACGAGCAAGTGCAGCGTTGTGAAACACCGGAAAGAATTTGTCGGAATCTGAGCTCTTGGATAACTTACAAGACAGTATACAAAGCTGTGCAATTCAGATTTGGATTCTTGTGACAACTTGGGAAAAAATCTCCGCAGCCGTAAGTGAAAAACAAGTGATAGTTGAAGCCTGGAATGTGTGTATGAGACAAATGGGATTGCTTCTCTCTCTCTCTAACCATTCCTTCGTCTTTCCCATCCATTGCACAGAGCTAAATATAGGACCTGCCATAATATTAATTTATAAAAGGAATTTTATATCGCGTAATTTCGCCTCAGTGAATCGGCATTTTATAATTTTATCGTGACAAGGCATGTGAATTATAAGATGAGACGATGGGCTGGTTCTACCGGCGCTGATTGATTCTTTCAAGAATTCACCTGGATGCAATATAAGTAATGTAAATAAGTATGCTCGGTGAGTCAGCAACCGTCAGTCAGTCATGAGTCGGGCGTGCTCCTATTGTAAGCTCAAAGCTGGTTAATGACTATTACGGCCTCTTATTTTTCGCAAATATATAACGCAATAGTGCCTACCTGGCAGGTTCACAAGAAATTGATGAGAAAAGTTATAGCAATTACTGCCAGGTATTCTTCACATGATAAAAGGGTAATCTACTTTTAGGTCTCGGTGAAACAAGTTTTTGAGCAAGTTTATGAGTTTGGAAATATAATTAACTTTTGACTACGTGTATGCGCAAGTTATCATTAAACATTATGAGCCAGGTTAACCGTGAAAGGGAGGTTCGCAAATTGACCAGTAACGGAAAGCACTTCAATGGTTCGGAACCTGTTGGGTTGTCTATTAGGTTGTAAAAAATGATTGAATATAGGAGTCGGCTGATTGCTAAAGTCTGTAATTATCTACTTTTGTACATGTTCCTCTTAGCAAGTTAAATACAAGGTTGAGGTCTGAGGTTACTAGATTGAAAGTTTTTGCAGGACTTTTATATTGGTTTCGCGCTGACAGTCAGTCAGTTGCTTGTTTTATTACAACTAATTGCCATGTCCAACAAAGCAAGGCTTTAATTGCAAACCAGCCAGGGATACAAAGGAAGCTGATTCATGTGCTTAGCTGTCAGTCTTTGTTGCTCTGGATCATGTCATTGTTAAAACAGCGAGGATTTGTATAGAGTTGGAGTGGTAGATTTGCAAAATAATTAGCACATGCCGAGAAAGCGCAAGCTTTCAAGGCTTGCGTTTCAAGACAGGCCCATGAGTTGAAAACAAAACTTTTAGCACATACTTGATATGTTTAAATGGTTGTCAAATAATAACTTTAACATTTGCAAATAAAGGTTTGAGGCGTGTAGTGAGGAAATGTAGGAAGTTATATTTAATTCGTGCCGTTGAAACAACAGGCGTTCCGTTGTCACAACAGAAAACATGAAAGCTTGATTTCAGGTTCACTTAAAAGGTTAGTCAGTTAGTAGGAAAAGGGAGATACTGAGAACAGACATTGTCTATGTCAAAGAAAACTCGAGCAGGGAACCTAATAATATACTGAGACGATGAACAGGTGTCGCAGGATTTGGTGAAGAAAATTTTCTGAGCTGCTGTCAGGAACACTCGAGCTATCGAATGGTTCAAAGGATTGATAAAGACAGCAGCAGGCCAGGCGATGCTGTGAGTATTATTTACTTTTTCAAGAAAAACTATATATCCATGCCGAGGGTGACAAGAAGAAAGACTATGTTGTTTGGAAACGATCCATAAATATCTCCAGTGGCAGGCAACAGACGATGGCGAGATTATAAGACCGATGTCGGACAACAAAAGCCCCTTATGTCCATCTGGCGGCGGGGAAAGTGGCAGCGCTGGAAAGATTCTGTCGGTAGTTGGTTGTACTGCTCGTCCCATGACTTCTGTGTATTTAGATTTTTGAAACGAGAGACGTTTAATATCTTGTGTGCGTGAGTGATATATTTACAAATACGCATTCAACTCCAAGAAACTCGTATCTGATTCGTCCTGTTTAACTTTAGCCGGAGAGCTGAAGCATTAATGGAATTGCGTATGGTTAATGGTTCTACCACCACAGGAAGATAAAGGCATCACAGGGTGCTAAGTTGATGAGACAGGCGATGTAAGCCTCGACAGATATGGTTTTGGCCACTCGAGAGTGTGCGTTATCAGTCAAATTTTAAGTTGGGAATAGGAAGGGTTCTTCTTTGGAACTTTTAAAGAGGCTTATAGGTATAAAAATGCTAAAACAGAAAGCATTTGAGAACCAGTAGGGTTTCAGAGGCCTGACGTTTAGTTTGGGGTGAGCGAGTGACGAAAAGTGTAGAGGGTAATTATTCATGTGATGGAATGGGACAAAGAGCGATAGTGTAATAAACTTGTGCAATTGACAGTGTGTATGATTTGTGCTGACGTTAATCATCGTCTTTGAAGTAAAATGTGGTGATAACTCCAAGTAGAAGTAGTCATGATTGCAGTTACTGATTGAAAGGCTTGTTAGCCGAGTTCCCGTGCAAGTGTCTCAAGTTCACAAGGGAGAAAATGTGCATTTCTCAAGGTTATCATCTCTGGAATCAAAAAGTGACAAGTACGTGTACAGTGTGAGCCGTACAAAATGCAACAATGGCGGTGTTTCACACGTGCAGATTGTATATTACGTGCGGTTAGGGCAAAAAGAGCCGGGTTTTTGATGAGCTTGTCGTTTGATTTGAAAGAAGGTTGAAATATCGTGGGAAATGAATGGTCCACAGAAGACTAAAGTCATAGCTTGAAGCTGTTCTCAAGGGTGCGACATTTCGCGATTCTTATTTAGTTAATTTGTTTGGTAGCGATTACGGTAATTTGCGGTGCCACGATATGCGTGCATGTCACGAAGGCCTGATGAAAGATGAAAGGTAGAAAGAAAGGGTTAATTTGGCAAATATGCGGGTTATTACATAATCAGCTGAAAATTGGTTCATATTAGCGATATGGAAAATGACCACATTAAGTCAAGTTCTGCGTGGTTTTAGTGCTACAAGTGTCGTTGGTAAAGGTTATCCTAGCCCGGAAATCCTTTTCAAATATTCTGTGGGATTTTCGTTGATGATTTATGCAGGGAGGCGCTTGCTGGTCATGATATTAGTTTTTGAGAAAAGTTTGGATGGCAATGATTTAGTGTCTATGAGAATAAATTTTTTCAGTGAAGGCATAACGTAAACATAATCAATTAGCATTTAAAAGAAAAGAATACAAAGCGCCAATTCTACTGTACTGAGTTTTACTCCAAGATTATGCCATTACAGGGAAATGTATGAGCTTATGACTATGAGCTGGACGTTATAATCATTATAAACCTGATTTCCAAGGTTTAGGACATGGAGAATCATGACATGTACGTTGAATGGAGAAGTTTTCTTTCTGGTGTGTATTGGAAGTTGGCCTTTGTAATTGCTTTGAAGTCGCGTTTGTAAATGTCATAAAAGTGTAAGGCGTGTGGATGGATGGGAATTTGAAGAACGAGCGTCAAGTATGGCTTAAAGCCAATTAAATACAGCTGAATGAACTGACATGGTTGCAATTCTTGTTTTTTGTACAGGTCCTGCTAAGTTGCGGAATTTAATGAAGGGAGGAGACGTCGTGGAAAGAGATTACAACTGATACTGCAGTCAAGTCACATCTATCATGGACTAGACACGGACAGACGACCATACGCTTTTCTCGTTCAGCCGATAAGTGGAAATAATTCGCCTGGACTTGTTGTAGTACTGGGACCATAATTGTACACAAGACTACAAACGTCATCGAAGCGGTCATTGCGTATGAAGGAATTGAGCGTCAATAAAATTAATGAAAAATTCGTTTCACGGAAACCACAGAGAGAGAAGGACGAAAAAGAAGATTGGCGTACAGTGCGTAAATAATTTACTGCCGAATGATATAATGACGAAAAGTAAGTGATAAGTTTACGAGGGTCGAGAAGGTAGAGGGTTGAATCAGCCAGCATCGTCGTCGATTTGAGAGTAAAAGGGTTATAATATAAAAGTTAATGGGGTAAATTAGCCGAAATTGTGGAGTAATGTCAATGTGAAATGCTGTTATTTACCACTTGGACACTTTTACAAGTAAGGGCAAATTTGGCATGCGATGTGGCTGATTCATCCTGGTTTCAAACATTATATTCGATTCAATGCACTTTTTGAGAATGTGTTAATCGTACTAACCTTGAACTTTTGATTGGTCTTAATAGGCGGATGAAGATCAAGTCTGAATCAATGGACTTTGGACGAGGAATAATGCGGCTCATGGCCATGGTTCTGCTGACGCTTGTCGTCGAAGGGAAGCTAGCGGGCGGTGCTACTGGAAAGAATGGCAAGGGCTTGTTCAAGGAATCTTGTCAGGGTTTTAAAGACTGCGGTACGGACACGATGTTGACGTGTGTAAACAACGTGTGCCAATGTGCGAGTTTCCAGTATTATGAAGCTTCGATGGACCGGTGCGTGAGTCCAGTTAATGGGATGTGTGATGTGTCCCAAGAAAGTAAAGATGGACTTCCGTTACTTAAATGCGGCGAACTAGCGAGGTGCTTACGAGTAAGGAACGAGAGACACGGCAGGTGTCACTGCACGACGCATAACATCAAGTCTCCGTTTGATCCGAAAAGGTGCGTTCCGGGCCCACCGCCGACTGAAGCTCCTGTACATCAACCGCGGTTCCCCGGAAGTAGCTTAGAAATTTCACCTGATCCACAGCATCGAGAGGATGGCCAAGCAAGTCTTAAGCAGGCGCCATCGTTTCCTGGATTTGCAGAGCCAGATGTTCCTAAAGGAGGAGGAAATACCAAGAGTGATACTAGTTTAGTATGTTCTAATTTAACGCTGTTACTTTCGGCAAGCTTATTTTGTTTAAGTAGATTTGTTTGGTCGGTGTAGTTTGTTTGTGAGTTCATATTTGTTCGATTTATGTTTTGACGATTGTAAATGATGATGAAAATACATAGCAAGTAGAAGAAAGAAGATTGTATAGTGTCCCTTCAAAACGTTTTGAAGAGTCTCATTTGTTATTTTCGCTCAATACAATTGTACAACCCTATTGCCATAGATTGAAAAACTGAAAAATTTCCAAGTAATAATCAACCATGCTGCAGTTCAGCCTAGGCAATATTGCATCCGGCAGCGTCGTCTAAAGAAGTTTTAGAATTACAATTTTACAATGTAACTACAAGTAAAACGGCATTATCATGTAGTAAAATGAAAACTAGATCTACTTGACTAGATTTATTCGATGAAGGTCTAGTGTTTGAAAGAACGTACAAATGACGTTTATGTTAATCAGTAATCATTTTCACTTATTGTTCAAGAATGTTGAATAACGGGATCGTTTCCGTTGTGCGCTGTATAATTACTGAGTGCTGAAAATCCTGAATGAAAAGACCTCAAAAGTGGTTTATTCGTTGGTTTGAGCTACCAATAAGAAACGTTTAAGTATTGCATTCCGTGTATAAGTCGTACTGCAAAGTCAGAAGCTTTGAAGTTGTGGATTCAGAAATAAGATTATACTTCTCCCATCTATCTAAGGCAAAATATATTGTGGTTGTCGATTAGAATTTGTTTTGCTGTGAAAGTCTTATGAAGTACAACAGAATCACAGCTTAAAATATTCTACAAGGACGTTTCGCTTCTATCTGATTCAATGTTGTCATTATAACAATAATGTAGATCACATCGAAAGTAAATATACTTTTTTACCACAATCAAAAACTCAAAAACTGTACTCGACTTAACGTTACTTACTTAAATGCACCTTCGGTACAGGAACTTAACGTTACCTTCCTGTAACGATAGCAAGATTATACTCTGTAACGTTTCAAAAGGTCTGTTTTGTACGGCTCTGTATTTCACACATTTCATTTTTTTAGCCAGGCTAATGCAGCCCTGCGAAGCTTTATTCAAACGCATTTATGGAGGACTTTCCCCCCTTATTAACAAACTTTCCGGGCTGTCCATCTGTGCGAATTTTAAACCGTGAAGTAGCTAAGCTTGCATATCTGAAATAATGATTAACAAAAATCCCTTCATCCTATCATGAAAAGAGGTTCAAAATGGTTACAGAGGGTAAAAAGGGTTACTGTGTGAACGTTCATATACTCTGATAGCCTCAAAAAAATGCTACGTTATGAAATGAAGCAATAAGATTCAAATCAAGGCCCATCAGTAATTGACACAGGTGCGAAATCCAATGTTTTTGATAGAGGGATTCAAGACAATTATTTAAACGCTGCATGTATTGTATCATCAAATCGGGATATCAGAGATCAGTGCTACGTGATGCTGGCTTCTGGCTCTTAATTAAAGCTCTCCGATGTTATGGCTGTCAGTAAACATAACAAGACGTAGAAGAGAAACTGCTGATGCAAGAAAAATACAACAACCTGACATGAAGGCGATATTTATAATTACACTACCAAGTTCCTGAGCTCGGTTATCGGAGCTAGTGTCACGTTACGGACTTGAGCTCTAACATTATCCCATAAGTACGAAGGGGTGAACGTGAGTTTTTGCCATTACATACTCCAGCGAAGCATCAAATGCGTGATACGGTGAGGTTCGTTGTTGTAGTATAATTAAGCTCGTAGTGCAGCAGTTACTAATTTTCTAGCCATCGTTATTGTTGCTTGCGTACAGTGATAAGAATCGGATGAATTGCCAATTACGTCAACTTTATGCTTCGGAGGCTGGCGGGGCGATACGGACCGTTTCAAGATTATATCTGGGCTCGAAGTCTTTCTTCTATTGAAGTGTTATACGCCTGTCGAAGTGTAATTATTGTATTCTTATGACACGTATGCAAATATTGCTGAACAAGACTCGTTGAGAAACAAATACGTAGTGCTTTTGGGAATGCTGATTAGTTGAGATCAGTCTCTTCGATCTATCGTAACCTACTAGATTTGTTTTGTTCTAAAGATTTGAAACGAGATTGCTCTGCACTGATATAACGGTACTTTCTCGCTCTCTTTCCAGTCAATATTTTGCATTGTGACGAGTATATCGTTCTGTTCGATACAGGACCTGGAATTTTTCTAGCGGATAAAATGTTTGTTGGTGCCTGTTATTCAGCAAAGTTTCAGCAAAGTTTCAGCATAGTTTGTAATAGCGCTGTAGAGAAAAAAGCCATTGTGCAACTGGCCTAGAATTCCCAGTCAAATATCTCATCCAGTCCGTGTTCTAATATGGCTGCCTGAGACAGAGTCGAAAGAGGATGAATCACGCAGTCAGTAATCCGAAAGTCAGCGAAATGAACTAGAACAGTTAGTGCCAGCTAATGGGTTTATAAAAACTGAATAAAAGCCATAGAAGATTGTGGTATTAGAGGCATTTGACGGAAGCGGTGAAAGTTGCGTTGCTTGTTGCTCGTTTCAGTAAGAAGGTTGGGACTTGGCTATTGGGATCGCCATTAGAATTTCGCGGTAAGCTTCAAAACAGTTTCATATGAAACTTCAACAGTTATAACGTGTTTTGATTCAGAATGTTTGCTAAAGTTTTTCTTTAATATTTGAATTACAGATGAAGCAGCGAAACTTGGGCTTGTTACTGTTGATCGCCATCCTACTTCTGGCGGCCTTTGTGGCAGGAGGAACAGTCAGAACCATGCGAAACCCAGGAACCCTTGAAGGACCTTGTATAGCCGATCAAGACTGCAAAGGGAACGAGAAGGACCCACCAAACTTCCTCAAGTGTGTCAAGCAACAGTGCAAATGTGATCACAAACATGTATTCAGAAACCAACAGTGTGTGATCAAAGCAGACATGGTGTTCCTAGAAGACCAATTTGACCTGTCCCAGCCTTGTGTTCCATTTGCTCAAAGAGTCAAGACAGGTGACCTGTGGATCTGCGCATGTCAACCTGGCTACCAGTACTTCGAAGACGAATGTCATTCCAAGGACGCCGCAGGACGGAGTGCCGGAATGGGATACTTAGTGATTGGTGTTGTGTCCATAATATTAATTTCAGTATAGTAGTGTCTCATTCTGGTCTGTTCCACCTATGTCGTCTTCTGTTCTTGAGCTAACAAAAAGTTGGCTTATGTCAAGCGTACTTCCAGTGCTGAAGTTTGGCGTCCAAAATGTTCAGAGGGGATAAGGACGAGCCCTTATTTAGTTGTAGTGTAATTTATTTTTTGGAAAAATTGTGGGTAGACTGGATTGGAGATTTCGAAGTGTGCCCAGTTATCCAGTTCCATCTGTTTTTGGTTGACGAGTATTTTGCTCCGTTGCTTTAATCTACGTTATAATTGTTCTTTGGGCAAATGGCAATGAATGTATATACGATATCACGCATTTGCAGTGTGATTTGTTTCTGATACTGAATGCATGAGTAATGGTGATGACTGTTACAAGTTTTGAAAATTTTGTACCAAGTTTTTGTGTCTACCGTTACTGTGTTCTGTTCTGCGAACCTTGAAAAAGGAACGACAGCCTGAAGTTGTGTATGAAGCTTTACATGAAGTTTAATAAAGACTGTATTTTCTCCTAGAACTCGTTCAAAAAGTAGTCCAGTTTTCTAAATATTCACCTTTTCATTGATGTGAATCGCACAAATACTGGCTTGTGTTATGTCTTTAGCTTACATTCTTTCGTCCGCTCTAGAGCCTATTTTAGCAGTGACAGTTCAATTCCGATGTAATTAGCTAATGTATCATAGTCTCATCCATATAATCAAGAAGTACTGACTTGAGCGAAAATGAATCATTAACTTTGCCAAGATAATACAGGAGCACCATAGAGGATTCAAGAAGCAAGGAGTTCCCAGCGGACTTCGAGTAGAAGACTCACATCCACTGAAGCGGAAACAGCGTTTCCTAGATTTCTCATCCTTTTTCTATATCGCGGTCTAATTTGGTGGTGGCAATAATTGTCTATATTTTTAGTTATTTTTGTCAACACTCATCAGTATCAGCAATCAAACATCCAAGCAACTTATAAGAACCCGCCGAAGCTGTCACTAGAAAATCATCGACGCGTTCACCAAAACAAACCCGAAGATCTGTGATCCGCAGTCTATGGAGCACTTGAATGACACCCGTGAAGAGTATCCAGAGGAATCAGAATCGAGTAGTTGGGTTAAATGTAAGTGACACAGTTAACGAAAGCATTTCAAATCAGATCAACCAGATGATAATTTTCAAAAGCTAATAAGACTATCATTTTTTGCTCATTGAAGTCCCCGGATTTTCGGTATACGGCCTGTTCAAAAAGCCCTGTAGTCTTGCGTGCAGACCCGATCGCAGGTGAGGACACAGTTGTGCTGAACTGAACTACATATAGGGTGCCTTCGGGTAAACAGTCAGAACAAGGCTAAAATACTGCTTGTCGATCTACATTGAACGGTTGTTTGACTAACCTTCAACTTTTGGCTAGTTTAGGCGAATCGGAATCATGGTTGGACTCGGAATCACGCTGCTCATGGCTGTGGGGCTGTTGACGCTGACGCTGGTCGTCGAAGGTAAATCGGTGACCGGTGCAATTGGAGAGAATGGCAAGGGCTTGTTCAAGGAAGCTTGTCAGAGTTTTAAAGACTGCGGTACGGACACAATGTTGTCGTGTGTAAACAACGTGTGCCAATGTGCGAGTTTCCAGTATTATGAAGCTTCGATGGACCGGTGCGTGAGTGCAGTTAATGAGAAGTGTGATGTGCCTAAAGTGAGCAAAGATGGACTTCCGCTTCTTAAATGCGGTGAACTAGCGAGGTGCTTACGAGTGAGAAACGAGAAACTCGGCAAGTGCTACTGCACGACGCATAACATCAAGTCTCCGTTTGATCCGAAAAGGTGCGTTCCGGGCCCGCCGCCGGCGACTGACTATGACGGTCCTGCGGAACCTTCAGTGGCCACTCGGCTAGCTGTCGGTACGGGACAGCTCGTCTTGGAGCTTGCGTCTCTATTGTTATTTTTGATGTAGCATCTTCTTTTGATACACCAAATGGATTTACATCGTTTAGCTTATAAATATTAGCAAATTGTTTTAACTTTTTACAATTGTTAATGTTGGAAGTTAGCTGCTGGATTTTATACAAGAGCTAATATGAACAACGTCTTTCAGTTGAGGTCTTGTGTTGGAGCAATGGCCTGACGTCCTGCACAAAGCAGTACACGAATTTCAATAAAGACTGTATTTTTTCAACCAACAACTTGTTCAAAAAGTAGCCCAGTTCCTAGTAAAAGATATTTCGGTTCTTGCAAAAAAAGTAAAGAGGACCAAGTAGTGACGTAGGTAGTGACATACTAAATGTCCCACGAATAGCATCTAAAGCACCGAGGATGGCTAGCTAGACGTTCTTCACGTTAGTGTTTACTGATCAAAAAGTGTGGCACCAGCTATTCAAAGATTACGTAACGGGGGCCGCTGCTGCTATCTGCTATTGCACAACCAGCGGTGGTGATGCTACGGAACGAAGCACGTGTAGACTTACCGCTTTCAACCTTATTGAATCTACAATACGTACAAGCGATGCGTTGATCGGTCATATAGCGGAGCGGTCTTAATATAGCCGAAAATCTAGAGGAAGTCTTGCTGCAGTTGTTGGTGCTTTTGAAGATGATGAAAGAGGGACAAAAGTATATAAGAAAAAGCAGGGAATGTCAAACCGTTTAAGCTGCATGACTTGTGCTCGGGGCGCCGCCAAGAAAAAGATAGCTAAATGGCACAATGCAAATAATAGCAGCGTCTTTCTGTATATCCTATAACTACGTTTCAGCGCAGCGGTCTGCAATGGGTCTCTGGAGACAAGTGCGTTGCAATTTACTACTGTACTTGCGCTTATCAAGCCGGACGCGACCGCAGCCGGCGACAGTTGCGTTTCAGTTGTGCGTAAGTCAATAGCCTGATGGCAGTTAAGCGAGAAAGTCGGCCGAAGGCTACAGAACTCGTAAACAAAACAAAGCTTGCCAGTAAAATTTTATTACAGTGCTTTCCCCGTCACCTTTCCGGATTGTAAATATAAGGAGAAAGCGGGGAGTTTCCTGGAACGTTGTAACGTTGGGCCAGCTGTCATCCGTGATTTGGCGCGCTTGTCAGTGTGGCGCTGCTAGCAACTTTCGAAACGTTTGCGCTGGAAGAGGTAAGCTGAAGTAATCATGGCTTTTCTTTAAGCTACTATTTAGCCTTTCATAAGATGTGGCGGTATTGAGCGACATGAGAAAGTTTTTCATGGCCAAGACGGAAACGAGACAGCAAAAGCTTATCTATTTTTTTCTATTGACGTCAACTTATATCCATATGCATGCCGAAGTGTGAATTCAGTTTGACCACTTTCAGTTTACACTTGATAAGCATTTTGTTTAAGAAGTCCTTGGAATTAATAGAATTGTCTTTTGCTTCTTTCAGCTTACAGGGCAGATGACGACGGTCGCTGGCTGACTTCCTGAACGTTGGAAGCTATTGCGGAAGTGGGGCGAATGCGAAAAAGTTTACTGCATGGCTGCGGAATTTCCTGGAAGAAAAGCCTGGAAAAGACGTGTCGTCGTCCTTGTACGTTCATGAAGAAATCTACTTTTGTTATCAAACTGGTTCATCCGAACTAATCTGATAAATTAAGTGAGGGCATGTTTGTGAACGTGTGAACAAGAGTTTATTATCGTGTGTCAAACTGTACCAGTAGTATTTATACGCCAGTTTTTGCCTCGTTGATTGCTTGACCAGTGACAAGTTGAACAGTTGGCGCTATTGTGTGAGGGCTGGAAAATAATAACTGTACTACACATACTGTGGAACTGAGTTTGTGCCAGCACATGTGGTTTCGTTCTGATTCTGATGAAGCAAGAAGACTGTAGCGGTTGCACACACATCGTTCAAACTCGCATCGATTGTAGATAGCAAGAACGAAGCAACAAGAGGCAGACTTGAGGATTGTTAATGAATGACCAAGAGTCCGAGTAGGAAGAGTGGCTGGCCAATTGTGGGCGATCCGTATTTGGCAAACTGAAAGTGTTACACAACAACATCTCGTGTTACGTATAGCCATAGTCAGCCCTGGGACAGAATTGAAATGACCGTAACCAAGTTAGTGCATCGAGTCTGCTGGTGGTAGTGTCCTTCACAAGACCATGTTTTTGCTACTCTTGCAGTTTTGCAAAATGTTCCCGCTTCCTAACAACCGTGATCTGAAGAACAGCCGAATTTTGTTGGTGAAAGTTCCATAGATTTGAACAGTATTATTATTGCCTGTACAGCGTTCCAAAATTTGTACTACTCGTCAAAATGGCTTTGGTCAAGTCAGTAGTTGCTGTAATTTTGGGAGGGCTGCTTCTGGTGGGAATCCCTTGCATTCATGCCGGTCGGATTTACCACCGAATGCCGTGTCTACATAGATCTGATTGCGGCAATGTGGGAGAGACATATTTGATGTGTTTCCAAGGTGTAAGTGGGGAACCTGGCCGCTGCCTTTGTACTGATGGTCAAAAGTTTGATTTTACCACCGAAGCTTGCCGGATCGAAGCTGGTAGAGCCTGCAAAGTTGGTCATCATGGCATCAAATGCACTACGGGAACTGTTTGCAAGCCACGCACCTCGACCGAGGGAATTTGCGAATGCGTCAGCGGAAGTCAGGACGAAGATTGCGTCAACCAATCTCCACCATTGAATCCACCAGCCCCAACAACATTAGCAGTCCAACCAAAAATTGAATCTCAAATAGCTGCTGCGCCCGTATCCTCATCGACGTCGCTTTTGAACAAGTCGTGCAAAGGCCGTCAATCCCAAGACCAGGATTGCAACAGCAAAAGTACGTTTCTACAATGCTTCGATATGGGCTCAGGATCGAAATGTCTTTGCAGGCAGGCTCATGTTTGGGATCAAGAACGGAAGCAGTGTGTCGTCAAAAGAGATGGCGAATGTCTGATTGGCGGTCAACGCTGTGAGGCTGGAACAGTGTGTCAGCGTCATCAAGACTTGAAGGCAGAAGAAACCAAGCTAGGAACTTGCGTCGATACTGCAGAGAAGAAAGTGGTTGATTTGACCATATCCCAAGTTGGCGACAGGGCGGAAACCATCAACGAAATTCAAAAGTCCTCCTCCACCACCAAAGAAATTGCAAGATCTCTTGGCGTAATGCTGTTGGGAAAAAGTTGTAGGGCTGATTATCAAGAAGACGATTGCGGCACCAAGCAAACTTGGCTTCGTTGCATACAGACGCCTTCCGGCTACAAGTGCGTCTGCCGGCACCTTCACTACTTTGACACCATTCGAAACATGTGCGTGATAAAAATCGGAGGAGAGTGTGACTTCAACCCGAATTCGCAGCAAGACATCCAGCCATGTGTCCAGCACGCCAAATGCATGTCCGAAAAGAACCTTCGCGATACGTATACCCCAAAAGGCACCTGCTGTTTGGCCAGCAACACGGCCATATGTCAAGAAAGCGAGGAAACATATCGGGAAGTCTCCAAGCCGAATACTGCAGCCCTTGTAGTTGCAGAAAAGAAGGAGAGGAACTACAAAGACCGCAGATGCATTGGACGTGACAGCGAAAATTCAGAATGTGGCAGTGAAAGCACCTTCTTGTCCTGTATGCCGGTCCAGGAAAACGTTTCCAGATGCGTCTGTAGCAAAGTTCACCAATTTGACGAGACTACCAACAAATGTGCAATCAAAGTTGGAGGCTCATGCTCGTTGGATAAGCCACAATCTTGCGTTAGCGGTGCCAAATGCCTCACTCACAGAAACTTGGACGATAAAGAGACGCGAGAGGGCACTTGCTGTCAGCATGGGGATTCCAAACTCTGTGGAACGCCGTCTTCGATACAGACCAATACAGTTGGCAGTGGACGGGCCGGAGTAGGAACGCCTGAACGATTCAGCCAAAACAACGATGCATGTTCAGCTACTCCGTTAGTTTTTGTCATCTTTACTACTTCGGTGTTAGCTTATTTAGCGCAAGTTACTCTATAATGTGATAATGTAGCGATTGTTGAGAATGTGTTAACCGTAATGTTCGGCTATTGTTAGTTTGAGGGTTGTGTCTGTGTGAATCAAGATATATATTATTTTTAATCGAGATATTATATAAAACTATACCCTCTAAGAACCACTGTCGCAACAAAGTACTGGATATATTTTTCACTATTAACGGTATATTTACCAGCAACTTCCTGCAATCCTAGACAATAGTTGCAATTTTTTAACGTACTGTTAGTTCCTAGCAAAAGTTCCCATACGCACATTTAGAGGTTGTACCTGTTTGAAATGCGTCCAAGAATCGATTAAATGCTCTTTTCGAAAATTTAATTACACTTTTACTCATTGAGTGATTTTCTCCTCCGTCAGCCAGTTTAGTTGATGTGTCGAAACGAGGGTTTTGTTAGTATAAACAATATATAAGTAATGTTCGACGCTCATTACAAAACGTGTGCAGCTGAACTAAACGCTGCACGCTGTTCAAAGACGCTGATACGGCCTCTACCCTTAAAATTGACAGTAAAATCGCATCTCAGGTGTGCAATGTTATTACTCGTTGGAATATACTGGCCATTAGACTGACACTTGGAGGGAACATTTGCTTCATGCTCATTTACAACAGGTAAATCGACTGCAATGATTGCTCGCACAATTCACAATATACGATGTACAAGTACACAAATGCATGGAGCGCAAAAACAGGTCTATCAAAGCGCCTTTTGTGTCATGCAACAGATTTTCTTTGAGATGTGTCTTGGTTACATCCTTGACCCGCTGATCATTAAATTTTTGTAACACGAAAAGACTTGGCAAACTTTAACTTTGTACACCTTGCAAAACTTTTACAATTTTCGCCCCCATCGAACCGTTCAGGAAATCAGAATTTTGGCTTGTCTGACCATAGCCTGGAAAACATCAAGCGAAATAACCGCTGCTATCAGACTATATATAAACGTCAAAGCCCATGGTCAATTAGACAGACTCCGCGAGGACGTCAGGTAATAAAGCGCACAAATCAGTCAACTTGCACACTGCTTCATCGATCATAAAGTATATTAGTTACAATTACAAAGCTTTGTGAGCCTCCTTTATGTAACGCCAGTAATTCCAAGGCGTGCCGCTCGCTTTGCACGCAATTACAGTATATACGATGCCCTTTCCGTGTGTTCGCAATGCGCAAAAATCCAAATAAATACATAGCAAGTCCTGCAAATTGGCGCCGTGTAAAGGTCGACTTTTGCTTCTAAAAGCTCATCATCACCAACCAGCGTCCAATGTTCAAAGTTCATTTTGTACAAGTTGCTTAACCACTAGAATTATTCTATATCCTGCCAGGGGCTTAGCGGCTATGACTGTGAATCCAGATTATGCGTTGAATATGCAATTTTGCAATTCTACAAGCTATAATCGTACAATTCAGATTAGTTTGCATAGACCTTTCTCGGCTCAAAGGTTAGTTGAATGTATATAAAAATTCTGAATGATTATCGCCATGTCATGTAATATTTTTAGCTTGGATATTAACTGGATTGCCCTCTTGAGACTGGTCATTCATAAAAGTTGAGCTTTGGCCGGCCTCTTTTAGTTGACATAAGTTTGCAGATTCTTGTTCGTTACATACAGAATGTCTGCCGCCGACCTCAGATAACTTGTGGGCCGCAGTATTAATTGGCAACATTTCCATGATCAAGTTGAGACGTGGAAGCTGGTGGAAGCTGATGGAAAATGGAAACTACTGAAGGCCACTGATGGCAAGTGGCAAGGTGGAGCTGCAAGTTTTGGAGGTCCAATTGACGTGATGAGAGAGAGAGGAACCAGATTCGCTCCAGCAAAGAGTGCAAGGTGAGCAGATTATATAATATGATGATAAAACGCAAAGGAAGATCTTGAGAAAACAAGAATGAAATGGGATGTGGAGGCAGAATGGAATATGTTGGAGTCGTTTCAAACAAGTTGTTTTTGGAGGATAAAAAATCCTAGTGTTAGCCATTGGCGAATGCGTCTTGTAGACAAGGTACCCCAAAAGATTACAAGTCTTTTGTTTGTATACACTCCGTCCACACAAAAAGTACGTCGTGTAGCAAGTTTAGCAGCGAGTGTCTTTACGTTCTGAGAATCAATGTGGTCGAGAGGTGAGTGAGTATATATATATAATTAGTTTTGATCTGGCCGCAGATCTGAGGCAAAACACAGAGGCTCTGCTCTGTTTGTCGATGCTATTTTGTGTGGAATCACGAAGACCAACGACAGGAAATAATTCGAGTGCCGTGTCAAGTAACGTCCTGACTCCTGACAATTATATTGCTGTATTATATACATTCAATTCCGCATCTGTTTCCCAAGTTTTGTTCAGGTGGATGATATTGTGTACGTAATCGGAGCTGTTACTCTGTTCGCAGTCCGTGTGTGTGCACGGCACTTTTGCCTCGGAAACGCTTCGTTTCAGCTGTATGTGTACTACATTATTATTCTGTGATCAAAAGCGTATATACTGTGCATGTATACGGGACTAATACATGGAGGAACAGTATTATTGCGAATACGTAGATTCGCAAAAGAACACCAGAACCACAACAACATTGAGCCTCTTGTCGTCAGTCAACAACACGAGTTGAGGCAGCCTCGTTCAAGTGTGCTCCAACTCAAGCTTTAAATAATTATTGTCATTGTGGCCGCATTTTGTATTTATACAAACATTTGATTCTTTTCTGACAGTGTCAGAGCAAGTGTGATATATACTTTTTCAGTTTGTCCTTTGTCAACGCAATTGGATACGCACAAGTACCTTAGGCGAGTCCAAAGTTTATCTTGATATTGTGACTCGAGGTAATTTGTGTGTAATATCAGCAAGATTATAGAATGTCAACAAACTAGTACTCAATCGAAACTTCAAGATTACAGATTAGTGTCTACCTGGACGGGAAGTTAATCATAAACTATATGCCGAGTGAATGACGTGCTGTCATTAAGAGTCAATTGTGTTGGAACTGTGAACTGAAATAATTTCTAGTGATTTAGTTCCCATCATTTTAAAAGAGTTTGTCTGATCAAACAGTGGAAACTGCTCTTCGACTCGCAGTCAATTCAAGTGCTTGCTGGAGAAAGCTTGTGTTTACAAGTTTCAGCTGTTTGCCAAAAAGTTTGTTTACATTATTTGAATTTCCGAAAATGGCGCTACTTCTCTTGTGTCGGCGGCTGAATACAGCGGAAGGTAAACATTATTGTAAAATAGAGGTTCGAATCCATTAGAATTTCCACCAAGTTTCTAAAAAAATTCTTTCTATATCTTTTGACAGCTCAACTTTTTAAAAATGGGCTCAAGAATGCAACTGGATCACTGTATGCAGGACAGAACCAAAGATATTTCCAGTAAGTTTGCCGATGGTTTGTAAAATGAAAAATGTCAAAAATTCAAAAGTAATGATCGCTTAATGGGTGTGAATTTTGTTTGCGTCTTTAGAACTAGCGCGGGCTATCTCAACGTCCATGACAGTTTACAAAAGCGCAACAATTCTGCAAGCGCCACTATCAGCGTACCGACGTCCATCAGATCTCCGCCCGTCGCCAGATCTGAAGAAAAGTCCAAAACTAGCAGCGTCAGAGCTTTCAGAGGTAATAAATATTTCAAATATTCAACTGCCACGTGAATCAAGTCCATGGGTCAAGTGGGAATTTTGGAAGCGTCAGTCAGCTCAAGTAATGACATGGGTTGGAGTCGGGGATAAGGCGCGATAGTCTGCTGACGCAGTAGATGGTCTCACAGACGGGACCTGTTTTAGTGGATTTCCAAAAGAGCCAAAACCTGATTTTGTTATACCAAAAGCATGTTGTACATTGTGCGAGTTGATGGCTGGATAGTAACGTGTTTACATGCGCAGGTAGCAGATTTGCAATCAATTCGGCTGGGATCCCATGACGTTGGTTGAGATGCAACTTGTCAATATTAGTAGTATAGAGTAGCAAGTAGGAGCGCCGTTAGTTAAGCGCAGTCGAGCTTCATTTACGCGCTTCGGTCGTTCACCGTTTTATATATACCAGAAGCCGATGGTAGAGAGTGGTGAGAGAGTTTGCAATGTGCAAAAAATCTGTGAGCGCTGGCTTAAACGCTGCTGCTCACTTGGAAAGATAGCAGACTCGAACGGTGATCTGCAGAATGCGCTGCAATTTGCGTGGATGGATGAATCCACTGACGCTGCTATGCTACTGGGGCTGCAGCGCTTAAAATGATATATATGCGTTTCTGCAAAAGACAAAAGGTGGTAATAAAGAATGAGTGCTCTAACGCAGATGGGATTTTTTGTTCCTTTCAGATGAAGTCAGCAGTGCCGATGTCTTCAAGGAAAGGGCTGTCTGGGCAGCCCTCAAAATGACCACGATGGCCTACGACTTGCTCACACTTCCCGTGTACACTGCTGTCCAACAACCTTGGAAGAAATTGAAAGAGCATCAATGTACAAAGGTGCGTTTCGTGGACGTATCAGCGTGTTTTGTCTTGAAATTTCCGTCGTTGAACAAGCTTCAGGTTTTTGAGAGAAGAACTGTAAAAATGTCTGATTAACTGTAAAAAATGCCACTGCAAATTAGAGACATGATGATTAACGAGCACTATAAAACGTGAAATGGAAGCATGAGATCCTGCATTTGTTACGGGCCGGAAATCCTAATGGAGATGAGGATGTTTAAGCGTGTTTAAAAGGGGAAAAGTTGTTAAAGGTTGTGTTCAAGTTTAGGAAATAACAATATTGTGTAAAAATGTATTGCAGTCAACATTGGTCGACCCAGAGAAACATGAGTGGACGACGTTCCTCCCGAAATCCAAGTTCCACGTTGAGCTCCTGGCCCATAATGTGGACACCATGGACAAGCTCTTCACCCATGCTTTGACAAAGTACGCGCCGCATAAATGTTTGGGTACGCGGGAAGTCATTGGCGAGTCGGAGGAACCGGATGCGACTGGGAAGCTGGTGAAAAAGTATGAACTTGGAGACTATGCTTGGATCACGTATGGAGAAGTGGATAAGATCGCCAGGAATTTGGCCAAGACCTGGCACACTCTTGGACTCAAGCCTGGAGACAAGTTGGGAGTATTTGCTGAGACTAGAGCCGACTGGTTGATGACTGCGATAGCGGCTTTCAGATACAATATGCCCAGTAAGTTATGGGGGATGGATGAATTTTAGTCATCAAGTTATCAAATTGTGTACTAACTAATGTGACGTTAATATTTTTCTTTAGTTGCAACCGTTTACACCACTCTGGGTGATGATGGAGTCGTGCATGCGTTAACGGAAACGGAAGTTACTTGCTTGGTAACATCGGAAGAGCTGATGCCAAGATGTGTATCTATTTTGAAGCACACTCCAAGAATCAAGCATCTGGTTTACATGGACAAAGCTGGTTCCGCTCCGCAGTATGAGGACAAATTTAGTGATGTAACTGTGAAAACATTGTCGAGCTTAATCAAATTTGGAGAATCTCAACCCGATGTTCCAAGAGGTACCTGACTTGTGAATCGACATGTGTATAAATCTGCTCAGAATGCAAAAGTTTACCGGTTGATTTTTGAAATAGCACCTGAAACTGTACCTAAACCTGATGACCCCGCGATTGTGATGTATACTTCTGGAAGTACTGGAGTTCCTAAAGGGGTCATCATATCTCATTATAACTTGGTTTCAGCCCTGCGGGCAGCAACAGGTAAGTTTGTGAAGTTGAATGAAGCTGAGTTTGCACTGGAGCTGGATATGTAATGAAAATTTCTTGTTCAGATTCGCTTGATTCTTGTGGAGACACAAGCCCGGATGATTCCTATATCGCGTTCCTGCCACTTGCTCATTCTTTAGAACTTATTAGTGAATCCATGAGTTTGATTCAAGGCATCAAAATAGGCTACAGTTCCGCTCTGACGCTAACGGACAAGTCCGTTGGAATCAAAGAAGGTACCAAAGGGGATGCTTCGTTATTACGTCCCACTGTGATTATCAGCGTGCCGGTACGTAATGATAAAGCAAGACACTGAGTGCCGATTAACCTGCCTTGCTAACAAGTATTCCTGAAATCATTACAGCTAGTGCTAGAGCGAATCATCAAAGGAATTCAGACCAAGGTAGCGGAGAACGGCAGAATGGCGGCTTTGATCTTCGACTTTTTCTGCAAATACAAAATGAGTTGGGCTCGGAAAGGCTACGAGACACCTTTAGTCGACCGAGTTTTCTTCAAGAAGATTAGGGATCTTGTTGGAGGCCGTATCAGAGTTGTCATCTGTGGAGGAGCACCATTAGCGCCGCAATTGCACGAATTTGTGCGGACAATTTTGTGTGCCCCGGTTGTCCAAGGGTACGGGTTGACGGAATCTTGCGGAAGTGGAGTTCTCTGTCTGGGTATGTTCACCAGCTCGGTTCAGTTTGCTGCAAGGCATTCATGTTTAAAACTGACTGAAATTAAAACAATATCTGTGGGTTACAGCTACCGATTTAAGCGTGGGACGTGTTGGAGGACCGATCACTTGCACAAAGGTTCGATTGATCAACTGGGAAGAAGGTGGGTATCGAGTCACTGATAAACCGTATCCAAGAGGAGAAGTGTACATTGGTGGGGACAATGTCGCCATGGGCTACTTCAAGAGGCCAGAAAATACAGACTTTTTTGTCGAAGATGGTGTCAGATGGTTCAAAACGGGAGACATTGCTGAAGTGCATCCGGATGGAGGTTTCCAAATCATTGGTAAAGTCATTTGGCATGTTGGAATTCAAATCCTGAATAAAAATTCATGCGTGTTACTAACAAGGGCTTCATTTTACAGATCGTAAAAAAGACTTGGTCAAGCTGTCTGTGGGCGAATTTGTAAGCCTCGGGAAAATTGAAGCAGCTTTAAAGACTATTCCGTTAGTCGAAAACATTTGTGTCTGTGCTAATTCCTTCCATCCCAGACCTGTGGCTATTGTTGTGGCAGCTCAAGTGCAGGTACGATCCGCTTCTGAGATCCAATACTTTGATTCCTTCGATCTTGAAAGCAATAAAAGCATGTTTATTTTGCAGCTATTGCTTCTGGCAAGGAGACTAAACAAGACTGGAACACCTGAAGAACTCGCACAAGATCCAGACATCACGGCAGCTATCTTGAAGGAAATTCAGAAGAAAGCCAAGGCCCTGAAGCTTGAAAATCACGAAATTCCCAGCAAAATACATGTCTGCTCCGAAGTATGGATGCCTCAGTCAGGATTAGTGACAGCGGCGTTTAAAATTAAGAGAAATAATGTTTACAAAGCTTATGAGAAAGAGATTGAAAAGCTGTTTAGTCAAGTTTGAAGTAGCTTTATTAACTTCTTGCCTGTCAGTGCAATTTTTCTGTACCTTTTAATTTTGCTCTCTGGATGCACATTCCAGTCAAACTAGTAGTTAGTTAAGGGTAGATGGAGATTTAAGATTTTGCTACATGTACATAGTTAACATCAAACATAGTCCAGCGTAAGGATCTGCTCAATTTGTTTTTCATGTAACTAACTTAAGTACATAGCCTTTATGTATTCGTAGGCCAAGATAGGAGTGCCTTTTTTGAATGGGCAACCTCGAGATGTTTGACTGAATGGGTACAAGAATAATTTTTGCACTTCGCAATCTTGGCAGCTCTTGATTTGGTGCGCTAGTAAATTAAGAAATGGTAGCTGTAAGAGTTTTTAACTAGGATAGCCGCCCTAATAAAATGCACACATTTTTAAAACTCGAGAATTTCAGAAGAGTTTCGTCTATTAAATTGTAGACACCATATCAAGCCGGAAATATGCGCCATAAAATCGGGTAACAATCTAACGAGCATGAAATCATACAAACTAATGTCGTCATGATTGCCCAACCAGCTCCGAACGGTATAAAATCGTCTTCTTCAATTTTCTCTTCTTCAAAATTGAGGGTACAGTTTTGAATGTAATTCATGAAGGCAAGGAAATGGATTGTCGATATCAGCAAAGTGTAAAAGAACTGCTTGTCAAAGTATTGGTTCAGGTTCGACTTTGCCTCTTCGGACACCAAAGAGGGATCTTCGTCGGGAATCGCATCCGTCGTTGGTAAACCACCGTTGCTTGGTATATTTGCTCCAAATACACCTGCTAATAAAAACGAAATAATAAGATTCTTAGATTTAGGCGCCATTTCGCCAGTAGAATGAACTTGCCTCCTTTTTCATCTTCCGTCTCAGTTAAGCTGACCGGATAAATTGTGATTACGCTCGTCCTTCTTTTCAGGGGTTTTCGACAATATGCACATACTTTGGCACTGCAATGCAAAAGTATTCATTTCCAACAAAACATTCAGAGGCAACCCGGAAGTACAAGCTTCATACCGTCCTTCTAGTTCTAAAGTATTTAGCCACAAGCGTAAGCACTCAGCATGATATAAATGACCACACGAAGTAGCTTTGATAGCCACAGGCTGAGCCGGCAAGGGCCGTTCTTGTCGTCCTGAAGACCTGATGACTCCGCTTGGTGAAATGGCATCAAAGAAAATGTTGCTCGTAGAAGGTGTGGTGGTAGAGCTGGATTGCGCACTCCCATAACCGTTTCGAGGACCCTCTTCAACGTAATCTTCGAACCCCTGATCGTTCTCGTCGAAATCATAGAAGTCCTCGGCGTCAAAGTCGGAAACGTCCAGCGTTGCATTGATGGTTAGCGGCAACATACAAATGCAGCAATTTAGCTGAGCCATTTTGTCAGATAGCTGACGCTTTTGAAAGCAGCCTTCAAATTATCGTTGCTCAATGTTAACAGCTTGAGCCACATTTTACATTTCTACTACCATACTTGAATATTACAAACTCTAAATAATTATCGTGTTATAGTTTATTAGCGAAATTTGTATTTCGTGCACAAAAACTTACCAAGAAAATATTTTGCTTTTGAATGTTGTTCGGTACTACCACAGATTGTACTTGCTTTTAAAAGTATTGAACTTGCTTTCCATCATCCTACCATCCAGCTCTTGAGCATGATCTGTCAACATAACTTATCCATGGTACATAGTTAAAATTTCGCTACAATTTAGCTAATGTGTCGTTATAAGAGAATCTGCTATCACATAAAGTACTGACTTAACCCGTACGTAAATGACTTCTAAACTTTGTCGAAAGTAACAGAAGAGCACCAAGGAGCATTTACGAAGCATGCAAATCTCGGGAGACTTCACGTCCACTAAAGCAGAAGCTCTGTTCCATCGGTTTCTCAAGACCTGACAAGTTTTCCTCCATTTTCTTTCCAATCGTTGATTCCAGAGTAGACCCTAATAAACATAAAAAACATGGTTACTTCAAGAAATATGCGCAAGCCTGGTTAGTGTTTCACCAGAATCAGAAGAATTACCTAATGTTCTTGTACCCAAGCTGTTCCAAAGCTTTGGCAGCTAGCTGAGCCCTGACTCCAGCCTTACAAAGTACAACCATACTATCATTGACATCAGGTTTAGGAAAACCGTACTTTCTTGAAAACGCCTTAGAATCCATGGTCAATGCATCGGGAACCTCCCCGACTGTCCAACCATATCAAATTAAAACCTTCGAACTCGTACGGTTTAACAATAATCTCGGAGATGTCACGTACTAGGCACATTTCTTCCTCCAGGAATCTGGCCGTCATTCAGCAGTTCAGCTCTCTCTCTTACATCCAGAAGAATAGATTTTCGTTGCTCAACTTCTTGACTCATCTGGGCAAAGTTGATTGTTTGAAAGCCTGAAAACAAACACGACACCAGATGCACAATCCCTTCATCGTTGAAAACGCCTCCGACACCAAATGGCGATTCTTCCTCCAACTCACCTCTGAAATGAACAGGAGTACATGGTCCACTGTGTCTCAAAAGGCTGCTGCCAACTGAGAAAAGATTGAACCGTAAGGTTAGCTTTGGCATCGCGGATCTTGAACTTCTACTTCAGGTACTTTAATTCCACTTGAACTGCTTCAGGTACAATTCACGCGTTTCTTGAAATTTAGATCGATTGTATATACTACATCAATAAAAAAGTTGGATCCGCCGGACAAAAATGCCCTTGAAAATTTCAAGCTCAAAAACGTTACTCTGCCTTGTATTTTACCTCCAACAACGCAATTTAATCACCTACAAGGCTATCCGAAACGAATGGACCAAAAAAAAAAAGTCACGTCTCCGAATAAAGTGGTCGTGCCATAAGTGATGTCCACAAACCGACAAAATCCCGAGTATATAAAATGCCTTGGACAAAAAGTCCCGAGTCTGAACCACGCATGTTATTGTTATTGTTATGCTTTTGATCCATCCCGAAAATTCAAACCAGTTGCCGCCTAAAACCCAAGTTCTCCTCTTCTTGTCCGTCCCAACTCATCCGACACCACCTTTACTCTATGGTCCATAAGCTAAAGCTACTGCTGCTGTTAGAACGTTTACATGATCATGGCGCCTTTGCAATATTCGTAACATTCAACAGGGCCCTCCGGTTACTCGTTCTTCACTAGGAATAAGCTTTTTTCATAAGGATTAAGAGCAGTTTTCACTAGCGAGTTAGCAT
>JAQGBJ010000656.1:0-35217 GCA_034698345.1 Sphaeridia pumilis | reverse complement strand
GGTTGGTTCCCTCAAAATTACAATGGCGGTTGTTCTTCGCACTGTTTATCTGAAAAAACCAAAAACATATTCATGATACTCTGTACTTTCTTCAACCTTTTCATACAGAGCAAACAAACTTGGAATTTGATCAGGACATTCGTCAAAGTAATTTTCAGCTGCAGGAGAGTAGTAGGTTTGGCAGGAACTGCTGGAGTTCCCAGTTGATGAAATCTAAGTTACTCGACCTACTCGTTCACGGACTGAAAATTTTCAGAATTTTCAGCTCTCCTAAACCCTGAACAACATTCAAGATCCTAAAAATTCACTAACCCTGATGGCAACAAAAGTCGGATTTTGGGAACCTGCTAAGAAACAGCACTGTTTGTTGGACGACAATCAATTGTTTACATTCGTTAAACTTTCACGCTTTATTCTGCTATTCCTTCCAAGTCGTTTACAAACATCGAAAATTTAGGATCGCCTTCATCTTGCACGAGGGTCAACACATTAAATCTTTCCGGTACAGCTATTCTTTGGTACGTTGGTGTTTGACCATCAGTTTCCAGTAAATGCTCAATGAAAGGAAAAGCTTTCCTAACTTTCCACACTTTTCCGTACATGGACACCGTCTCCAGATCTGGATCATTAATGAAACATTCAACTTGCATGACATGTGTTTTGTTGAACAATATATGAGAGTCGTCATGACGCTTCGCCTTGGTTCCGCTGGACCCGACGATGGAACGTCCGGACGTTCCTGTGAACTTGCCGAAGTAAGAACAGTTCTCCGATGTAACCTTACGAACTTCATCAACCAGTACTCGATGTCTGCATGGTAGTTCCACTTCCAGAGTCGATGACGCCTCAGAGTTTTGTACTGCATTCTGCTCTCCCTTGGCTATCACTTGCAGGTCTTCGATGAAAGCTCGAACAGCCTGATGCACTTTAAACTGAGTTCCAGTGACACTCTTCTTCAGTTTGAAGTTGCGGTTCTCAAACGGAGCCATGGTAAAAAGACTGAGGGACCCGTGGAGTCTTACAAACATCGGCAGATGCAACAGGAGATGGCAATTGAAGGTTTCGAACTCAGGATGATCAGGGTACAACTTCGGAATGTCAGCACAGAACAAATGGATACAGTGTTCAGCCGTGTCGATGTCATCCTTAGTTGGCTCCAGCTTCATCAAGGAGGTCACCGCCTCGACGAGTAACAAGAAGTGTTTGAAATGGGACCACTTCAGATACTCACGTAGGAGAAATGGAAGATAATAGAGCACCAAGTCTTGCCAATCGTGAGCCCTCAGTGTAGCTCGCTGCGTCAAGATGTCCTTTGGGGCTGAAGTTCGGTTTGGAGGTCTTATCCTCAAGAGTGCTTCATTTAGATGTTTTTGATCTTGAGGGCCGATGTAAAATTCGCAATCATGGTACTTCGTGTCTAGAAACGCGTTGATGAATTTCTTGAAACATCCCAACCATACGCAGTGCATGCTGTCAACTGGGAAACCTGCAATTACGGGAGACGTTGTGGATATTATTACTTCATTTGTAGTGAGTAAAGAGACTACCGGTAATCTCAATTGAAACTCACCTTCAATCATGTCGAAGTACGGAATTTTCAAGAATGGCGAATTAGGTTTGCACTTGTACTGAACAATAGAACGCTTCTTTTTCTTCACCGTCACTTTCTCCACCGAATACTCGTATCCCTTCGAATAAGATTCATGAGTTCGAAGGCGCACATCCTCAAATGCATGAAAGGGAAATTTGGCCCCGGGTGCGTTCAAGAAGCAGTAAGGACATCCAAATCGGTGTTGAAAAGCAGGGATCCCCATGAGACCATTGCGAGCCTGGGAGTCAGCTAGAACGGTGTAGATGAAGACACGTGAAGATTTTGGTTGGCCACAAAACGTCGTCCACAGAATCGGATTTCTTTCAGTAGCTAGTATTTGGTCAATCACTGGATCCAGCAGATGATGGTAACTGCTTGGCTTATTCGAGCCTCGCTCACCTTTCCACAGTCCAAGTAACATCATGTTACATGTTTTCCTCTGACGGATGGAAGTTCCATTGATCCAGGCCAAGACTGGCCAGCCCGAAGTATTTGCGGTACTTGTCATGACGTAACCGTCGGTGCTGACTGTGACAAAAATATCGCTGGAACTGCAGACATTTCCGGAAGTGTCAGCAATTCGATGTTTCAGGTTTGCAAGAGCTTGGGATTCTTTTTCATCCACATGAGGCCAGACGACAGGCAACAGCTGCTTCATGATGTCTCGTAGACTCAGGTGAATAATGTGTTCCATAGATCTGTCCCATTCATGACCTTCAGAACAAAAACGCTTCACGTCCTTACGAAGTTCAACGGTCGTCCACAATCCTCCACAGTCTTTCACGTTGCACTTCCAGGAAATTCTTCGTCCAACACTCCGCAATCCACCTTTTGTTTCGAAGCTTTTTGATGTCATGGGAATATCAGTTGTGTTTACTACCAGCTTTCCCGTCATAACATCCATCAGAACTTTTGAAAATTCCACCATCACGGAACTGCTCACAGCATTTGCCGTCTTAATCTGAAGCAATCTCTCAACCAATTGATTATTCCGGATGAAACATCCGGATGTTTCGAAGTTTTCAAAGTCCAAAACGTCACTCATGGGTATTATTTCATTTAAGTTAACTGTAGCATTGTGGGAAGCTGGTTCACCTGTTGATCACAAATATACTTCAACAAAGTCAACAGGGGGTATAATCTTGATGCAACATCATCTTACTGTTCTCAGGTTCAACGTGAGTAGCAGGACAACCGACATCAACTTCGTCTTCGCTGTACTCTGTCACGTCAGAATCATAGTTTGTAGCGTCGCTGTCGCTGTCACAGGGCGTGCAAGGAACTTCTGTCTGCTTCAATCCATTGTCATCGACTGCAGGGGTTATCTCGTCCACCAGCAACTCAGGGTCTGCAAAGTAGTAATCAACAAAGTATGTGAGACTGATTGAATGGGCACATTTACATCGAGTTTGCCTCACCTGCATTTTGATCTAAATAAGCAAAACCGAACTGGAGGTGATTGGTGTCACCGGTGGCACCTTTCGCCTTATTTCGCCTAGACTTGAACAGGGTCGCTCGAAATGATGTTTTGCCTCTTACTGACCGAACACCCCCAACTGCAAAACAATATTATGACGATGACGAACCCAACTATCTACGACCGGTTTTGAAACTTTTAGTACTATTTACCTCGTAGAATTTGGTCATGTTCTTCCTTCTTCCGTAAATAACGGGACTTCCAATCTTTGCGGTCCATCAGGACAACACAATAAGCCGAAAATGTGTACAAACCGGGTAGTAGCAGAAACAAAATTATTTCAAACTTTGAACTTCAAGAAGTTTTGTTTCATTTTGTAGAATACTTGTACTTCTCAACGGTTTTCAAGGTTCGTCCATACACGCCACCACAGCAACTTCTTCACTCCTGTTCAGACTAGACGTGTCCGGACACGTCATATGCGAACAAGCCCTTCGTATGCTTTAACATAGGACGAGAGAAAACCATTTTTTGCAACGTCATTTTCAGCAGCGAAATGCCGCCCCAACATTTTATTCACATGCTTTCTTCCGTTAAACCAGTGTGGTCTCTCCTTGCGCAACAGAAAGTGTTATTTTCGCTACTTTTATCGAATAATCAAGCATCGAACGAACCAAGCATCAAACGTTTCACCAAAGTGCTTACATGATATCGTCGAAATGACAAGGTCCAAGCAGAACTTGTCAAACACGGCATCAACTGCAGAGGAGCCGAAATTTTTTAAGCCACCGGTTCTGCGAAATCGTAAAAAAGTGAGACATAGAACCCCTAAACTTTGAGAAAACCGGTTTTCTCTTCAAGTTTAAATGTTTTGTGCTTTTCTTTGCAGTCCGTCAACAAAAAGACTGATCAAAGGCTACAAGTTACCCTTCAAGACACCCGTCAAGATCATTCAGTAAGTTCGCGAGACATTGTGATATCTCGCTGCTGGTTCATGGTTTCTCAACTTCTGAGTGTCTTTCAGAACGGAGCAAATGCCGTGGCCACAGTAACATCAATTTCATCCTCTCATCAACAAGGCGAAACCCAGGTACGTTCTCAGTGTGTAGCTCCTAGTTTCAGGTGCTCTTCATACGTCAAATCATGATATTCTGATATTTTCTAGAACTTAATTATTAACCCTAGCGACAAAGTTGCTCAAATGGCTCGTCAGCTTCAGTTCAAGGTATATTAACGGGCGGTGGGAGAGCTTCTGAACTTTTCCACTGAGAAAACCGGTTTTCTCCTCCTGCGTACCTAGCTAGTCTTTTTGAATGATTATCATTACTTGTTTTCACAGACGACAGCTGCTAACCGTCCAAAAGTCGTCGTTCCCGCTTCCAAGAGTATCATTACCAAGCCGTCCACCTCGAGCTCCAGTTTGTTGTCTACGAAGGTTTCACAGAGGTCAGCTGTGGAAAGAATCGTTTCAAGTCCCCCAAAGCAAGCTCATTCCCAGGTTTGAACATCTGAAACATCCAGATATTTCTAAGATTTGATTCAATGACTCTTCAACAGTTGCCTTCTTTCAGGGTTCAACAACTGTCAATACACCCATCGCCTCCAGTTCCTCCGACAAGCCGATCTTCAAAACTTCCGAAGCTATTTTGCCGGCAGTGCAGACTGTCTTCAAGTTGCCAGCTTATCTTCGTGTACCTCCCATCAATCAATCTATCAGCGTCAACTCAACCAAACAACAAAAAAACCCGTCTGCTGAAGTAAGATTTGAAACATCCGGATGTTTCTATTCCTATGTACTCATTTTTAAACATGCTAATAGAAGTTTATTATCAAGGCTGTTAATGGGGACACATTCCATACTGAGCAGCCAGTCTACGGTAGAAAGTCTTCTCCACCGTGTATCGGAAATCCTTACATACCACAAGAACCCGAGACGACAAGCCACGACAAGGACATTCACTACGCAGACGACAATTACAGCCAACAAAGTGTACGTACATCTTGATCAACAAGCATGAGAACGAATTTCGTTATCTCTGATGAACCACTCATTTCTCAGGTTCCGCTTTTTGACCAAGGCGAAGTAGATGACGCTTTTATGGAGGTTGACATCGAAGAGGGACGATCGAAAACGCTTCAAGATATGATAAGAGATATCCCCGCGATGATAAATAAAACCTTGGAAACCTACTTTGGAAGCCAAAAATTCAAGGATTTGGCAGTAGCGGTATGCACCAATGCGATTGAGCCGCTTCTTAAGAGGCCCGCGGGTTCGTCCGGACGAACCAGCGTCTTTGAGGACACTGACGTACTAATGCCAGTAAGTGCTGTTTGAATTCCCCTTTTAATTCATCTCTACTGTGCTTATCCTTCATAACATCCATTTTTAGGAACCCTTTGTATCGGTCTTACATGGAGAAAAAGAAGAGAACTGGATGATTTCCTATGCAAACATGAACTCAATCGTGGCAGGAAGATACTCTCAGGAAAGAGTACGCATAATGATGAGGATTCTATTCCAAAACAACATAGCAGAATTGAGGAAACATTGGAAGAAGCCCAACTATCACGGTCAGGACAATGAGAGGTTAAGGTTCCCGGAATTATTCAGCAAGTTTATATGCGGTGAGTTCCAAACCCGTCGATGTCTTCCTGTTTCCATATCCTTCGGTTAATGATTTTATAATTTTATTTTCAGCTGCTCAGAAGAAACTGGATGTGTCCATCTTCAATGCGCGTCAAGCGGGTCAAAGTCCTTCCGAAATACACCTACTCGAAGCCAAAGTCGAACGGGACACCTCGAAGGAGATTTCTTCCAACCTTGATTATTTCCGAAGATTTTTTGACGAAAGAGGAATCTTTACCGGAGGAAAACGCAAGGACTCTGACGTTGAAGCTTGACCAAGAAGTCGTAAAAACAACCGGTTGTTTTAAACTACCACCAGTCTGCTAGCCGATTCTGATAATCAATAATTAGTTACAATATTGGCTTCAGTCAATTAGATCTGTACCCAAATGCTGTTATCTTTGTCATAATCTTAGTATTTAAGGACCTAGTCTCCAATATTTGTTGTTTGTTTGTGCTATCGATACTCCTGTGCGAGTTTCATCGCTTTACAAAGTACCAACCGTGGTACTTCTAGAACAACCGGTTGTTCTTCACACCGTAAATAGTTTCTTAAGACTTTTTTTCATTGCCAGACAGACTTTGTATGTAACACAATATTTATATCGATTTTATCGCTACTATCTGATGTCAACATTTGTGCCAAGGAGCCGCTATTCCAGCAATAAAAGCTATAATGCCCCAAGAGTATTCTTAGGAGTATCTTCAAGTATCGTAGCTCAAGATAAACAAGAGGAATCCACAAGCATCCCGAACGTAACCGTACAGCATATCTTCCAGTGTCGTCTCTCAAGATATGCCAAGATAAGCATCAATCATCCCGAAAGACCCATCCCGCATATCTTCTAGTGTCGTCTCTCAAGATATGCCAAGATAAGCATCGCTGGCATAAAACGTCTTCCGTGTCTTCCCTTACGATATCGTAAGACATGCAGGGGTCCGGTTTTTATCTTCCATATCTTCCCTTACGACATCGTAAGACATGCAGGAGTCCGGTTTTTATCTTCCATATCTTCCCTTACGTCTCTTTTTGTTTAAATCGACTCCGAAACCTTATCGTAAGCCACGTTACGAACCTTGCTACAGATCGACTCATACGGGTAGTAGATCGATCAGTCACAATTCAGAATTAGATATTCAAGACATTTCTAGCACTACGCAAGAGCAAGATTCCAATGTGCTTGGTTTTTGTTCCCATTTTTCGACGATACGTTCTTCCCATGGAAAAATTATATATAACAGGACGGAACAAATTCGAAAACATTCTTAGAATTCTCATGCACAACAGAGGGCGAACTGCCGAAATCACATTTCATCCCGCCAGTGAATCGAGTTTTGCATAAACTTCATAGCCATTGAGGAGCCATTGAGCAAAATCCTGCCTCGACAAGTGTACGCCAGTTTTGCGCATTAATACTTGACGAAAAATAATACATGTGCTCTGCTTCTTAAACCATAGAGCAAAGAATTATGAAATTCCCTCCTTAGGCCAGCCGCTAAAATTCAACTGCAACGTCAGGTTGGAAATCGGATGAGAACAACAATCCATTAATATTCTGAAGTTTCGTCAGTTCATTTCAGTCGAGCTATATATAGTAGGACTGCTTTCGAAAATAGATGCTAAAATTTTAAAGCACATCCGTTCGGTAACGTCAAGCAGCGTTCTTGAGGAATTCTTTAGTTTAAGGTACGATACGAGACATGGCTGGCCTTCCTGGCAAATCGGCTTTAGCCGCGATTACTGCGACTTACACAGATTCTGAAGAAGAGGAAGACAAAATCAAAGAAATTGCATCAAACCCAAGTAGTCCGGATGCTTCAGAAGCAGGTAAGACAACGAAAAAACGAAAATTCGTACAAGGGGCATTTAAAAGTTTTGTGACTGAGATTGCTATAACTTTTCTGGGTTCTCAGCAGCCTCGTCCGACGTGGTTCCAAAAACAATTGAACTGGACGATGAAACTTTCACGTTCACCGAAGATGTAGCGTCAAGAAGCGAACGAATGTCTTTTACGGAAGATCCAATTGATGATGACGATATCGACGTAATTCCATCCAAGAAAGGAAGGCTTGAAGTTGATGATGACGACGTTATTTTTGAAACCAATGACGTGCAAGAAATTCTGCTAGACGACACGGAAGCTGGCAAACCAGACGAAGCAGAAGATGCCAATGCTGGTGAATCCACCCCAACCGAAACTACCAAATCACGGATACCCAAAGAGCCTCAAGGAAAGCCTGCAGAAAACGTGCAAAAGCGAGTGGAACAACTGCATTCAAGATGGCTGAAACAGAAAGGAAGTATCAATGTATTGGTTCAGAACAACAAGCAATTCCGCAACCCTAGTATCTACGAAAAGCTCATCAATTTGTGCGGGATTACTGAATTTGGCACAAACTTTAGGCCGGTACGGTTTAAATTCACTTTTTAGATTTACTTTTTCGCAGATAAGAATGCAAAAAGCTAAGTTCCAGAGATAATGCTGAATGATATATCTCTTTTAGGAAATTTATGACCCTCATAGCTGGACAGAATCTTCTTACTACGATGAGTTGGCAAACATTCAGAGAGCCGACATGGAAAGGAGAGAGAAGGAAAAGAAGGAACGTAGTAAAGTAGAATTTATATCTGGAACCGCGAAGAAGCCTATTGCAACCGTATCAGGTATTAAACTTTACTTGCGTTACTTGAAAGTTGGTGTGTCGAAAGCATAGCTTGGCTGAATGTCGATTGTAACTTGTTGATTATAGCTACTACTGCATTAGATGATGCAAAACAACGAAAATCAAAATGGGATCAACGTGGGGCAGGTGGACCCGCTACGTTGCCTACTATAGCGCTACAACCGGTAGTACAGCAAATTGCAGCCAGTAGTCAGAAAGCAACGGTTATAAGCGCATTCGGGACCTTGAATCCGGCAAAGAAGTCTAAATGAGATAGACTTTTAGTAACAAGTATGTTTATGGCAATGTTCAAATCGTTATGGCGTGTATTAGTCATCAGTACTTCGGATAAGAATCATTTTGTTATTGTAAAGCCCAATATCACACCATGAAGATATAATGATAATTAATACCAGCATTTTCAGCTAAATAAACTTTTGTAGATTTCAAAATGGCTTTCAAGAGCTCTTCGTGGACGTACTATACAACGGAACGATTTTAGACAACTTTTTTATACTCTGGCGCTTGAAACATAATTAATTGTTAGACGTCGTAGAAATTACACATTAGTTATGTTAGTGTTAACTTCTAGGCAGCTCTTTCTCAGGCCCGTTGCACAAAAGAAAAACGTTTTTTGATTAATTGACGCTAGAATGTAGAGCTATCGTACGAAAACCAATCGATATAAGAGTATGACGAAGTCACTTACGTGTATGCATGCGTGATTCCAACTTGTCCGCCATCCTTCGGAATTTTCTAACTGTTAGTGCTACGTTGCTCAGCAGCCATGAAGGAAAGGCTTATAAACACCCGCCGAGGGTTAGTCGAGTCGATGAAGTTAGATCGCGCAAATTCCTAAGAGGAACAGCTTTCACTCGAGCAACTTTCTCCACCATCGCACTCTTGGCCCTTGTTTCTTACGTAGATCCAGTGGTCAACCGGGTTCAGAACGAGACAGTCCGTGCAGACTGACTGTGACTTGGTGAGTCGTACGTTTGAGCAGGTGGACTGGCAAAATGTTTGCGTTTCCTACCGACAAATGCCACCCAGAGACAACAACTGAAAAAATTCCATTAGGTGCAGTGCAATACATGTGATTTAAAATTTTGTGTGTGATATAAAGATAGGCCGTGCTGTGATACTTCCATAATTGTGAATACGAAGTTTCCGTCAGCTTCAGTGTTAAATTTAATAGGTTCTTACATAACAAGGCTTTTAATGGGATGTGAACTAAATTGTACTGATAGTGAGAAATTTACTGATGCACGAAACTGAAACCCCAAAACCGGATGAAAAAGCAGATGTCACTCCTAACTTTGCTCCTGTAAAGGTACGTTTTGGCTTTGAAAGTTGCCCTACTTGGCGTCTAGCATTGGCAAATGAAATGACATCTAGTAAATTGATATCAAGTTCCAACTCATTTGGTAAAAACCCGGGATCACGCGAGATAATGCGCGGTCCCATAGGGTTAATTATTTTTTTGTTTCAGTCCTTAAGCCATGAATTCATAGGCAGTACTGGTTCTACCTGACTGACACTATTGAAAATTTATCGTCGTTTCAGTTTTTCCTACCAAACGCAGGGCTAATTGAATTCACTCAAAGTTTGTTCTCATTTCCCCCTTTTTGTCATGGCTGGCCGTAATTTGAAAAGCGTACATAGCATAGGGGTCGAGGCCAAGCCTGTTGTTTTTAGGATCTATTCTAGAACAGTCGGTCGGATTTACCGAATCGGCTATGAGTAAGTGATGAGCTCAATGTTAACTTACTTAACAACGTATTTATTCTACAGGTTTGATCATATTGCAACATGCGAGGGATGATGAAAGTGCTATTGATTACTTGAACGGATAATTAAAGGGCCGTTGGTGCTATAGAAGCTCACTTGGAAGCAAAGTGGGCAGTTATTAAACTGAAACTTGACAGTGACCAGGTGAAAAATAGCTCAATGAAGATGAGTCTGGGCAGTGCCATGTCCTTGCACACTCAGGAGAGCGACGGTGAAGTGGATCCTACGGATAATAACAGTATTAACGTCGTTGTCAGGTAAGTACTATCGATTAACCTCTTAGCCGAGTCAGCGTAGCTTTCCGGTTTATTTGCAATTGTCGAGAGGCTCTGAAGGCCATTGGTGGAGCATCGGGTAATTATGGCTCATCATGAATGATTTCGTTGACATTGGAACTGCTGGCTGGCAGACGCCGACGGCATTAAAACAAAAATATGTACATGTGAGCCGATGGCCTTCATTATCAACGTTTCCATTTGCAGGGTTCGCCCTTTGAACGAAAAAGAGCTCAAAGCGGGAGATGAGTCCATCACTCATTTCCCGGGTGGAGGCCAAATATGGCTTGAACCAAGTACGCCGAAAGAAAAAGCAAAGTCATTCACATATAACGTTGTCTTCGAGCCTGAGGCCAACCAAGAAGACGTCCTCAACCATTCGGGAATCAAGCGTCTCATCGAAATGGCCATTGATGGATTTTCTTGCACAGCTTTTTGCTATGGGCAAACGGGGTCCGGCAAAACGCACACTTTGACCGGACCACCGCATTTGGTAAACGTTTCAACTTTTTCCAGCTTAAGCTTGGCTTAATACAGGAGGTTTTTAAATTACAACTTGCAAAATCTCACTTGCAGTTTGAGAAGAACGCGAATCCATATTCTCCAGACCATGGACTAGTTTTTCGCTCCTTTTTGTACTTGTTTCATCAAATCCAGCATCGGAATGATTTCCATTTTGTGCTCAAGGCCTCCTTTCTTGAAATTTATAACGAAAAGGTACACTTTCATGTCGCTGTATTTACAATGGGTTTGGTTGGGTTGGATGCATATTATCTGATTTTGGACGATAATTGCAGGTGATAGACTTGTTAAATCCGGGGTCGGCGAGGAAGCCATTAGCAGTTCGGTGGTCCAAAAAGTCACGTGGCTTCTTCGTTGAGAACCTTTTCATGGTAGAGTGCGAAGAATTCGACGATCTGCTTGCTGTGTTGGAAGAAGGTAAGCGCAATTCGATGGATCGATGGTGGTGGATTTCAGTTAGGAGGTCAGTTCAGTTTGGCAAGAAGGAATCGATGAGAGGATGAGTCCACATGAGATATTCATTGACGAGAATAATAGCGCGATAAGAAGGAGTGAAAGCGAGTTTAGGAGAGCGGAAATTGTCAACTTTCTCCATTCAGCTGGTAATTCCTTGTCTTGGTAATTTATTTAGGTATGAGGAACCGAGCTGTTGGAAAGCACAACATGAACGAATATTCCAGTCGAAGCCACACCATCCTAACCGTCCATATCACATCGGAACAAAAGGTGATTGATCTCAAAATTATTAGCACCCGATTCGTGGCGAAAGCATACCCGGGTCTTTTGGCATGTCAATAAGTTTTGCAGCTCCTCAAAGTAAACAAGCTTGTTTTGAGTTGGTTTCGCAAGTACTCTTGCTGTTGTCGGAGATTAGCGTCAGGTAGCATTTTTCGGAAGCTTTTGATGATGCCAAAAGGCGACGTTGTGTATAGACTAGACCTCTGTCAGTGGTCTTTGGATTAAGAAGCGGCGGCGGAAGACTGATGTTGGTCTTCTACATTCATAGCTGTCGGTCACAAAGAAAGTTTTCTAGTACATGCATGTATGTTGTGTGGTAATTACGGCGGTATGCGGGTTGGCAGGCAATAGAAGAACCGCTAGCGTCTTTTTCGCGTGAGCAACTCCTTGAAAAGTCGTAGAATTTTGTGCAAACACTAAAGGCCCAAGCACACACTCTTGTATCTTCACACGGTTCCACTCAACTTACCCGCATTACACGTCCTTGTCTGTAGACTTGATTCAAAAATGTATAGTGGCTTTCAGCTTGATAGCTTTTTTATTCAGGGGAAATAACAAGAGAGACGTGGGAAAGTCCCAGCCGGACAACAATCATACAAATTCTGTTTTTCTATATCCTTGGTCCGAAAAAAGTAGAGCCGAGGCGCGTGACGCGTTTGTTTGTTGACGTTCCATAGCACTTTTCTGAATACACCTTTTGTACAGGAATGGCAGCGGCGTCTTGTTGTATATACTTGTTCGTTTGTCCGATAAAATCTATTCAAGTCAGGGTTTTGAACTTGATGCAGCCGTTCGTTGTACTGTTGAAGGCCGAGGTTCTGCTAGTTTTGAGGCTTCGGAGCTTTCTCCGAAGTATATCTACATGTATGTTATGCATTGGCAACAAAGCTGAATGTGGAGCATGGCTGTAAAGTATGCGTGACCCGGGCATTTGCTAGTCTTGAAGAATTAAACGGAACAAGTTGCAATTCATGTCAAATTTACAGGCATCTGAAGAAGGAGTCTTTATTAGTAGACATGGGAAGCTGAATTTTGTAGATTTGGCCGGGAGTGAAATGACCAAGAAGACAGCAAGTGAAGGTATAATGTTTAGCTGAGTAAAGAGAATTTTTAAAATAAATCAGGTAAACAGATGGCAATTGCAAAATTTGATTTCAAAAGGAAAAACGTTAGAGGAAGCCAACAACATAAACAAAAGCTTGATGGTGCTGGGATACTGCATAGCTTCATTGAGCGATCCGAAAAAGAAGAGTGGCCACATACCGTACAGAGACAGCAAATTAACGAAACTTTTAGCAGACAGTTTAGCTGGAAACGGTGTGACATTGATGGTGAGACGACGGTAACCTATTTTAAGGATGAAATGAATTCTTGGCTTTGACACATATATCTCGGGGTTTGTAGATTGCTTGTATATCACCGGCCAAATCAAATATAAGCGAAACGTTGAACACGCTGCGGTATGCTGCAAGGGCCAAGAGGATCAAAACAAAGCCTGTGGTCGTAATGGTAAGTGGGGGGTGTGTTACAAACATGAAGGGAAGAATTGTGGAAATGAATTTGAAAATGAATGGTTAGGATCCGAGAGAAGCTCTGATAGTGAGTCTGAAACGGGAAGTTGGGGCTTTGAGAGAAGAAAATGCGAATCTGAGGGCTTTGATTCAAGTTGGATCCGGTGATGGGACCCTTTTGAATAGCGGCGAGAGGGGTGATTTGTGGAGAAACCAAACTCCGAACGGAACACATGTACCTGAAGGACTGGATAAGGAAAAGTTGGAGACTATGGAACCTGCTCAACTGTCCGAGACGGTGGTGGCGTGTCTCAGTGAGAATGCGGCACTTCGGCAAGAAAACTGGGAGCTGATTGCAGTCCGCGACCTTTTGATACGTGATCAAGAATTAGTTTGCAGAGAAAATGAGAGACTATTGAAGAAATTAGAAGACGTGAATAGTGTTTGTTGTCGTTCCCCAATCACGCCGGCGAGGCCGACGTATTCCGCCGAGATGCTGAGCAAGTCTCACTCCGATGACGACCTTTGGTCTAACGCCAATGGCAATTCCAACGAGCCAGTCAGTGTCAAATACAAGGTAAAGCTTCAATTCAACTCACCGGCTTTGGCTGGTCATTTCACCTGATCCTTGCACCTTTGCTAACAATGTTCATGTGTTTTTGCAGGAAAATGTGATAGGAAAAGGGAAGCGGAAGTCATCGTCGCAAGCAAGTCCTGCCCAAATTCCTGACTCGATAAACAAAGAGCTTGAGAAACGACGGATAGGGAAGAGGTGAGTGGAATTGCAAGTCATTGATTGTCAAGTGGTTGTGTTCAATGGCTTCTCTAATGGTTCATTTATGAACGGGAGACCTACATTCGATGGGGTTTGCATGAATGATTTGGCGGGGAAGAAGAAACGAATTAATTTGATGCCTTCCGGTTGATTTCCTTCTTATAGCATGTCAAACCTTTCGGAAACGTACAAAAACCACACAAGGAACAATTCGTGGGATAAAGTAGGTTCACGCGACAGTTCAGGAGGCTCCTTGAAGTCGGGAGGTTCAGCCGAGTCGCTGCCCACCGTCCAGGGAAAGCGAGTCATTCCCAAGTAAGTTATGAATGGCCTTGTATCTCACCTACGTATCTTTGCATGCACAAGTGTATTTGTACTTTCCTCCAGTCACGCTTCACAAAATTGAGGGGCAAAAAGATATTTAAGAAGAAAGTTTGGAAACTGGAAGTGGTGGTTGCGATTAGCGAATAATCCTAGTCTTGCACTCTTGCACGGGTTTGCGCATGGCAATATGTATAATGGTTTTAGGGCATGTGTGAATTTATGAAATATAGATTATGCAACCGATTAAAATATTCAGTTTACATGTTTTTTTCCTAAAGGAATAATAAGCCGACGGGTCGGATTGGTCAAGGAGGTGCTTCGCCGCGTAAAAAGCCTGATGCCTCAGGTAAGTTGGCAAAATGTCTGCCATATTTGATGACGTGCCATTCAATTCGGCTATTCATTGAAACGTTTTTTTACAGAAGGCAAGAGCTTGATTGTGTAGAAATTCAAAAAAAAATAGAAAAAGGAGACTTTTGTTGATGACTGCAAGTCCTTCCCACCACGTGTCCGTCCTGTCAGTACAATTCAAGTCCAAGAATCAATACGTATGTTGTTGCTTTAAGTTTGTACTTTATCATTTCAGGTATTACTAGCAATAGTAGTGGTAATAGTAAGAGAGTGTTTTTGTCATTTGGTTGAGGTATTATCACTTTCTATGTTAGAAACCGCATGCACATAATATGCAGTTGTTGGCTCAAGGCCGTTTGAGTGAGGTTGGCATTATATGACCATATTTTTAATAAAAAGGGAATGGGAAAGGACACTACTTTTCCGGTGCTCATTATACATATAAGTGCATATAATCTTTTCGGTTTCATACCGACACTCATGACCATGACAAATTTGACCTTGACTACATTTGCTTTCCAAAGGACAAGAGGCATAAGAAGAAGACCTTAGTAAAAGTGTATTTGTTTGTTTCTTCTGTCCCTTTAAAATGAGGGAGTGCGGCAAAGTTTTTAAAAGCTATTATACATTCTATCCAGCACAAGCTTTCCTGAAAAAGGTGGTAGAAAGGTGAAGTGGTGCTGAATGACGCAAGTACAAAGTACAAACCACCGTACAAAAAGACAGGACAACTCCAACTCAAAACTGTCCGTCCCCTTCAATGTCAACATGTTTTATAAATGTCATTTACTGTCTTCTCAAAATATCTGCACCGTCAGCAACAAGAGAAACATTTTACATGTATGTATTCTCGGCATATTTAATAATACCAAATCAATATAAGCTTTATATTTACAACAGTACACCCGACTTCCGGCTGCTATTTGGAGCTTGAACAAGTTTCGCTGCTTTTTTCAACAATATGTGTACATAAACAATTACAAAAAGTTTCTGAACATGAGTTTTTGTTCAACATACATGCGTACGCCGAAGACTTGTTTGTATTGTCCTTTTGCTATGATTGTCAGTTTGCGAAATAAATGTGGAGAAGATTAATGGGGAATGGAGGGAAAGAGGAAAGATAATACTGAAAGGGACGATGAAAGAGGAAATATCGATAGAGTGCGATTTTTTTGCGATGAACAGCAGAGGATTCTTGGGTTCAAACTTTGTGAACAAAAGGGAAAGTTTTTCTGGGAAAGTATCAACAAATCGGTTGCTTGGCAACTTGCCTTTTGGTTCATGGACCGGCTTGGCTATAGTACAGAGTTTACATTATTCTGTATTGTGAGCTAACATTTCGGCATACTTGGGCTATAAACCATTATAGATCTACTTTCTATGCGTGTTAACGTTAAAGCCTCATTTTGAACTTGATATGCTAGCGCTAGCAACCACGCTTCACACTGAAGCGTCGGAGAAAGTCAACTTGAAAGTGACCATCTGCGTACTTTCAGTATTTACAAACATTTTGAATGACGAATTCATGAAAAGGCTTTGTGCATATTTCTGCAACTTACCTGCGTTCATTGTAAACAATTAGTGAAATATATAAAGCACATAATAAGGTTTCCTAGAGGGGGTTAAGAATTTTAATTTGGGGAACAAACGGGTAAGATCAGCTTTGGTAAAGTTGGAATGGATGGTGGTGACATGAATATATATATACATGCACAGTAGAAAACGTTTTCTCGTTAGGATTCCAAAATCGAGACAGCACATTCATACTCATGATTTCTCAAGATACAAATAATAATAATATTTTTCTACAAGAAGATACTCGTCCGAGAAAAAGGCCATTGCGAAACTGTCTTGTGGATATTGACCTGGACCTTGACAGACAAGTGGAGACTGGAACAGACTTTCTCTTTGTTATTTCGAGACAAGAACTAATCAAAAAGGTGCGGACTTGCGTCGATTCTTGAGGCGTAATACAAAGGGCATGACAAGCCTCGTCACATGAGGCAGACAATTAAAACTTGGATTTGTTAGTAGTGCCCTTGGGAACTGTACGTTTCCAGTTTATCGTCGTCTATTTCATAGTCTTCGAGTAGAGTTTGTACGTGAGAGTCCCGGTGAGCCATTGAGAATGAAATTTGGCCCCTTCCGGATTTTTCCTGTAGCATGAGGCGGTTGGCGGCTCTGTCCATTTCTTCACGAGTCATTTCCAACGCCTCTTGCATCTCCTTCGAAGTGTAAGCGACGAACTCTGGGTCATGACAGTACTTTTCAAGGCCTTGCTCCTTGAGTACCTGCAATTGGCAAAACAAATAATTTGATTGTCCCTTGAACTTTTTAATATCAAAATGGACCAAAGACATACCCGAACAACGAGATGATCAGCAGGAGAACCCACAACTTGAGACAAGGAGAGGACGCTTGGAGCCTTGGAAGATGGCTGCATTCCTCCGTTAGTGTAGCGGGCTGCAGAAAAACAATTTATAGGGTTTCAAAATATTAAATAGCTGAGAGCCCATATGAGTTTTAGCAAATTGAGAAGAAGCACTAGCAAGCATAAAAGCAAACAGAGCATTTCAGGAGCAAAATGTGCAGTTAAAGCAGGAAAGCAAAAGATTGGTTTAGAGAGCGAATTTAAATGAATGAACCAATCAAGGTAAGAAGTGAGTTAAGAGGCTAACCTCTATGGCAGGAAACGGTCACTGCAATCGGTGGGTACAGCTAAAAAGTTTATGAGTTTTAGTCGGTACGGAAATATCATTGGATTTTTAGTCTTATAGAGAAAAGACTACTGTATATAGCGGAAAACCAGGAGATGGTAATGTTGAAAAGATACGACGGCTTACCGTAGGCACCTCCTCCGGTTTTTCCAACATTCCTACACAGGAAGTAATTTCTGGTTAAAATTGGTACTAAAACATACGGTGCATTTGTACAAAAACTGGAGAGATTTTTGGTTTCACCAGAACAAATGTTCAAAAAAGCCTATTCGCGTTCAAGTTAACTGTTCACCACAGTAGCCGCAACAAACCAACAAATTGTTACGTTACAGGATGATACATTAACGATCAGGTCAAAAGTACGTTCACGAACATTTGGGTTTCGCTATCAACTTCATTCACTAGCGGCAGTGCTTACATAACATAAATGAGCCATGCTGGAATATGCAGCCGTAACTTACGATGTGTAGTAGCCGCTGGTGCCGGCAGACGCCATGTTTGGAACAGTAAGAGGACCCATTTGAATGTCGTCTCCATTTTCGTCTCGAACAGCCCGGATGTTTCTAAAGTCAGGAGTCAAATGGTCAATACAGTACAATAGTTGTGAAGAAAGTTGTTTCGGGAAAATGTTTGTGGTTTACCTGTCATTTAGTTTGATATTTTTGTCAACCTGCAAATAGTCATTAGGAACAAAAACAAAAGTAGACCAGATGTTCAATCCCATGTTTTTTAACAGTTAATTCAGCGGGACGCTTCTTACCCCCGTTTGGGCCTTGAACCCTTTTCTTCGGATGGATGACCACATGCTGCCGAAGAGGGAATGATTTCTCTGAGAAAACAAAACAGTATCAGATATAGGCTATTCAGGTAGAAGTGACAAGGACAAATGACGTCTTTTGCGGATATTACTCTATGCATAGGCTCAGGGTCGTCGTCCATCATTTCCTCCAGGTTACCGGAAATGGCGCGTTTCAATTCTGGTCCCGCATCGTGGAGTGTACGTAAACCAGCCTGCAAAAAGACTCAGCGATAATTGACTTGACCTTCTATTATCATTGGGCTGTTAATCGTATGCCACTGGATTTTGTACCTGCAAAGTAACAGCGTTTTGGGAATCTTTGTCGCCCTGTTCCTTCAGAACTTGCTCCTTCCGTTTCTTGAATCGCCGGAAGTAATCCTGGATGAGGAACGTGGCGTAGAATTTTCCCACAGTGACCTCGTCATCCACTATCAAAAATCCGCATAAATGTAATTCCAGAGAGCAGAATATTTGACACGTAATTAAATTGAAAAACTTACCTCCAGGTGGCGGCACAACCTGGTTCAGCAAAGCAGGACTTGTACGCTTCCATATTTTTTTGATAACAGCCCTGAGTTCGGCGTTTGCTTCATCAATATTGCCATCCGTTTTTATCCTGAGAGACGTTCGCACAACAGCAAATAAAGTTGCGTTGAACATGACAGTTCCATCACTGTTTAGCGGCATATTCATCGATACGAGACGCTATAAAAAATTCTCCATAAAATTACTGCTGTGTATTTATGTATTTGACGTTCTTGGATTGTTAGAGCCATGTAACTCTTACTTTGCAAGCGACTCTGTGAGGACACAGTTTTCCAAAACCAAGCGGTGGCGAGATTTTTCTCAAGAGCGTCACCACATCCAAATGTTTGATTCGGCCCTTGGCATCTGGGTCATAGTCAGACCAGAGGCGAACAAATTCGTCGAGATGATGAGGTCCAAGGATAGACCAGTCCCGAGTCAGATAGTCGAAATTATCCATGATGACGGCCACGAACAAATTTATGATCTGTTAAACAATTGTTGTTGGAATATGAAATTTGTATGCATTCTAGTTTATAGCTCTGAATTTTACCAGGAAGGAGCACAAAACGTAGAAGGAAATGAAATACGGAAACGCGAAATCATTTCCGCAACTGGATTTTTCTGCGACGCTTGTAGAATTGGAAGTGTCATTTAAATCTGTCTCGCCAGGAACTTCTTCACATTTTACTTCAGGTCGGTTAATGCAAGACATCATAATTTCTTGCCATGCTTCTCCTGAAATAAGGCAAACGTTCAAAACTCATGCTGCATTTTTAGAAGAGAGCTTGAAAGTCAGGTTTTCTAGTGCTGATATCGTGTAAACAAGGAGTTCGCACGATGTCAGAAGACTTGGAAGTTGGAGTCGAAACTGCCGACTCGAGACACTCATCACGCACTACGCACACGCAACTGATTCTGATAATTTACCTGTTGCTGAACGGAATAAAACGAGAATGGCTTGGGGAAACGTCTGAAAATTGTTGTTGCGGTGGATTTCTGTGTCGCTGTCGAGCTTGATTTTACCGAAAACCTGCGAAATGTCAGAAACTGATTTCCAGAAATCTTTTCTATTATGGCTCGACATTCAACTATGAATTACCTGCATGCCAATAACAGCGTAAATGAAAAACAGCATGACAATCAGCAGGGCAACGTAAGGTAGAGCCTGAAAGGATTTGACGAATGTCCACAGTAACGTTCGGATGCCTTCGCCTCTGCTCAGCAATTTGATCAACCTCATCACACGGAAAAGTCGGAAGAAGTTGATAGAAATTAGAGTATCTCCATCAGGCTATAGAAACGGTCAAATTGATTCATACATTTTCCGTTCTTTGCGATGTTCAAATTGCATTATACAGTTACAGTTACTTACGCTGACCATCGTGTAGACAATGTCAATGATACTACCCAACACAATGATGAAATCAAACACGTTCCAAGCATCCCCGAAATAATTCTTGAACCTAAACGCTGCCAGCTTCAGAACGAATTCTAGAGCAAAGACGGACGTAAATATTGTATTCATAATATCCAACGCCTTTGTGTACTCCTGAGGTTGGTTATGGAACTTCATGGCGAGCGTTATCGTGTTGATGAGGATCAGAACGAATATGACGTATTCGAAGGGTTGCGAAGTGACCAACCACCACACCTTGTACTGCAGCCGATTCTTCGGAATGTATCGCCTCACTGGTTTGGCTTTCAGCGCAAACTCTATACAGTTTCGCTAAATGGGCATAACTTTCCATGAGCGTTTTCTATCAATTAGCATTACAGGAAAGTTTTAGAATTTGGCATACCTGGTTTTTATCGAGTTCGCAGTTTTTGTACTCCTGTTCTCCCTCGTTTTGAAACGTGACGATAACGAAACCGACAAAAATGTTTACCATGAAGAAAGCTATGATAATGATGTAAATTATGTAATACACGGCAACAAAGGGACGGTAGTTGTGCTTCGGTCCTTCTTCTTCAGCATGTGAGTCGATGGATAAATACAGCATCCTAAGTAAAGTTTTTCAGCTTTAAAATTGCTAACAAACTATAGAATTAGCAGTAGTACAGAAACAGTGTCTTACTGTGGCCATCCTTCAAACGTCGATACAGCAAAGAGAGTTAACATGGCTTTGCCTACAGTGTCGAAATTGAACTTGTTGTTTTGGAATTGACGCTCAGTGACAACAGGCCGGTACAAGTCTCCGTTGTGGTACCTTATGAAGTGTCCTCTGAAGTAAAGCTGCCATTAGTTTCATGTTCAGAATTACAAAATCAGCTCGGGGATCACGAGAACTTACCGGCACGCTGCCTCTGTCAGTTTGTAAGGATCATTACAGGAGTACATTTTTCCCTGTTGGAGAAAGTTGGATTGTAACATTTTAGTGACGCTGTGGATCGGTGGTAGTGATAAAGTCAAGCTTACTTTGAACAGCTGGACGCCGATAACGGCAAACATAAATTGCAGAAGGACGGTAACCAACACAATATTGCCAATAGTTTTCACGGCCACAATCACGCACTGGACGACGTGCTGAAATGAGAACATGGGACGATAGATCAGACAATCTGTACATGCATCTAGGATATTTTTTATGTTTTTCGGTTGGCCAGCAATGACTTTACCTTGAGACCTTTAGCCCGATTAATGGCACGAAGAGGACGCAAGACTCGGAGAACACGAAGAATCTTTACGACCGAAATGGCCCCGGAGCTGCAGAATCAAAGATGGCGTTTATGCGAATATTTCAGCAACAAATGTGGTACACGTAGAAAATAGGATAAAGAAAGCAGATGGCCGAGTACAGCCGTTCTAGTCTCAAAATTATACGATGATCAATGTCTAATAAAAAGATTTGCGGGCAAAAGAGCAGACACATTTAAGGCAGTGTATAGAGAAAAGTGTGTGGTGAGGCTGACTGGAAGCCCGTATGAATAGATTGATAAATAGTCTTGTTAGATTACATAAGTTGGCAGGGTGCTGATAGCATTCGGAACATTAAAAGACGTGTATATGTTTGAGGCAACATTGAGACAGATTGGGTAGATTTTTGAATTCTTACAAGTCGTGGTCACGACTTCGGGCGAAATTACTACAGGCGACAGTGTTGTCTTTCAACACTCCGCTAAGACAGGATTGATAAAGAAGCTGTACAAAACTTCTGCAAAATTGTAAAAATGTGACATGAATCTATTAGAGTAAGTAACATCATGTTGCCTGTAGTAGAGAAGTGGAATTAGCCATTGCTTCTGTCCGAATACCGACACCTCTTTTAAATTAATGTAGTGATGACCAGTAGTCACCGACATCAAAATATAGGAATTAAAAAGACGAGGCGTTATGACCTATTGACCAATATAAGGGACACACTTGGAGAGAACTCGAAACGCCAAATTTTTCACGTTTACCTGAAGAAGAAGGATATCAAAGAGACGCAAACGACGAGAAGGTCCAAAAGACTGAACGCCGATCGACAAAATGCTCCTTTATGAAGGATGAATCCGTAGGCAAGCATTTTCAAGCATATTTCGATGGTGAATACCGTCGTGAAGAAAATGTCAAACTTGTTCAAAATCTAGAGTTATATACGTCAATTAGGATTAGTATCAATTAATGTAATTTAATTGACGCCTGTGTGCGTACAGATTGTATTTATTAATTACCTTGTTCCAGTCGGAATTTTCGTGAAGCGGATTTTCGGCTGCAAGCATGGCTGACGAAATCAAAATGCAGCAAAGGATAACGTTTCCGAAAAGATTGTGGTTGACCAACCAGTAGCAGAAAACCCGGACTCTAAAGTTTCAAAGCATGAATCGTTAGCAAGGGTATTTTTTCCAGTGAAAGTCAGTATGATTGTGGATCCCAACAATTACTTGTTTGTAGGTGAAAAAATGAAAAAGCTGCTAGCTTGAGGCATCGGTTTCTTCTTTGTTGGCAGCTCGGACATTCGCCGTGGTCGCATTCCCACCTTGAGCTCGTCGTCTTCATAGGCAAGATCATCGTCAATGTCTTCGTCTGAAAGTGAGTGCGTATTTTGATTATAAAATGGTTGAACTCACTACTGAGATTAAACTATTGAAGCCAGGATGTGTACCTCCATCGTCGTTATTGATGTCGTCATCATAATCATCTTCCCCTTGGCTCTCGCTGCTTACATCGTCTTCAATGTCCTCTTTCTCCGAGCTGCTAAATAATTAAATCAAGGACCATTAAGGATGACAACTTAAAAAGACAATTTACTACTGGATAATACATGTGTTGTATGGGGCATACATTTCATCTGCTTTGCTACGATAATCAGCGTCTTGCTGATCACCCTCTTCTTCTCCTTGCAAATCAGTCTGACTTGCAGTTTTTCCTTGGGATCCGGCTTCTTCTCCCTCCTGACCTCCTTCCTGTATGGCCAAATTGGGGAATTACTCCATTTTCGAAATAGCGCATGTTTATAAGGAAGTAATTTACCTCTTCCCCTTCCTCTTTCTCGACGCCCAGAGACTCGGCGTCAGCCAGGTTATCCACAGCAATGGCCAAGAAAACGTTGAGCAAAATATCTGTATGAAATTGAATCATTCATGTATACAGCAGTAGATACTAGTCATTGAGGCAGGAATAAAAACTTTCGTTTGGAAACACTTACAGTTGCCGCATATGAAAAGAATGATAAAATATATGCAAGCAATAATTCCGATAGAAGCTACTCCACCATAGGCTAAAATGCCAGTGTACATGACTTCGTTCCAATCTTCACCAGTCAATATCTGTTGGAAGGGTCACAAATTAATTTTAATCTTTATACTTTAGCCTTCGAAAGGAACTATCACATTTTGCCAAAGATTGAATTGGGAGAATTCAGTAATCCAGAAGAAAGTATATATGTCGAAGCTTACTTGGAAGACAGTGAGAAGGCTTTGCCAAAAACTGTCAAAGTTTTCTCGTTTCTTGTAGTCGCTGGAATCAAAGTTGAACTTTCCTCCAAAGACCTGCATCCCCAAAAGGGCAAAAATGACAATAAACAGAAACAAGAGCAACAAAAGAGACGCTATCGACTGAATCGAGTTCAACAAGGATGCAACGAGATTAGACAGTGATCTCCAGTATCTGCAATAGAAAAGCTCACTTTAATATGTTTGATCCGCAATGCGCACTCGGATATTTTGTTGGCAAAATTTACGAACTTGGTAACTTTGAAAACACGTAAAAGTCGAACACAACGAAGCACAGAGAGGCCCAAGGGCGGAATCACTTCCGTGTTGGTCAGCACCATTTCCACGATACTGCTGATTACGACGAAGCAATCGAAACGATTAAAAAGCGATACAAAGTATCCCTGTGGCGGAAAACGGGGGTCAAGTTTTATTTTACAAATGCAAAGATTTCAGTGAGAGCTAAAAATTTTACTTACCTGGAAGCCTAAGCTGAACATCTTGAGAAACATTTCCAGGGTAAACAAGATAACAAAGAACAAATTTGCAACCTCTGCAAAAGGCATGAAATTATTACAGCTCCATGGATAGAACCTTTCTCACTTTAGTATTTCTCACCTTGGAAATCATCGAGCCATTTTGGCTGGCCATAATACTCAGTCGCGAGGATACAAGTGTTCAAGAAGACTAGAATAATAATGAGCCAGTAAAAAACTTGGGATTTAACTGCCTTTCGACAGCATCTCCTGAGTCTTCGGTTCAAGCTGCAAGAAATGGAAAGGAATCAGTTGAGGCCACCATGCAATATTTCCCGGGGGCCAAAATAGCCAAGGACAAAAATTAGCCCGACGATAATTGAAAGCGTTGACACGCGGGCAATCCGTCAAAGACGTAGTTGTTGAAATCATAATTTTGTAATTAGCAGTGTCATTATGTTTATGAATGAGGGAACAGTTTTGGCTATTACCGTTCACACGCTCTGCGTTTGGTCGAAAGCCAAGGCATTCGAGGTAGGGTGACTCCACTGTCTTTTGTTTGATTTATTTCATCCATTTCGCCTCCCGCCTTGCCTGTGCAAAAAATCGGGCCATTAGCTCATCAACATCGTCTGGGGTCATGTGAAACTGCACATGATTTTTAACTGCTCTTAAATCTCGATGCACAAAACTACAACTTTTAGTAGCCAAATCCAATTATGACAGAGTCGAAAAGTTGAGAAATTAAAAACTAGTGCTGGTGCAGTTAATTACTACTCACCTTTATCCTCGCCATCAGGTTCGATATCTTCTGCCTGAGTGATCCAGTCGAGGTATCCACGAAGGTCTTCTTCAATCTGTTGTTTTTCTCTGAGTTTGTGGAAGTCTCCACGTGCTTTCGCCTTTTCTCTTTCTTTGGAGAATTCTCTGCAGGTTGAAAGGTTACCATGAAAACGTCCCTTGGAAACCTTAGGCTCCATGGCATGCTCGACATGGTTTGAAGAAGAGAGAAAAAGGAACATACCCGCTCAACACACCGAGAATCAAGTTCATGACAAAGAAAGCGCCGATTATAATCATAGAAATGAAGTAGATCCACTGCCAAGAGTTGCCGGTAGCATCTTCAATCTGTCAGAGAAATGAGGACTCGGGGTTACAGGAGAAAGATACGGAAAGAATGCTATTTTCCTCCTCAGCTGTCAGACTACCCGGTCGGGCTTTTGTTGGAAAGCCTACATGAAAAGATGGCTTGTTTTGCTTACATCATACATCGTTTGTGTCCACCCTTCAAGCGTCACACACTGAAACACGGTCAACATGGCCAGCCCAAAGTTGTCAAAGTTGGTGATGCCATAATTGGGTCCTTCCCAGCCAGGCTTACAGTCGTACAGGGGATCCTCGCATTGGTAGCCGTAGCCTTCGCGGATTCCGCAGGGATTCGGATTGTTAATAATTTCCCCTAGGAGTTCAACACACTGCAGCTTTAAGTAAGTTAAGCTAAATAGGCTGCCAGAGCCACAACAATTACTTTCTCCGTCTGTCGGTGGAAAAACTTTTCCACGTATTGACACTCAGTAAACATAAACATATTGACTGATGAACAGAACAGCTTTTTGCTCTGCGAACATCTTTGGCTTAATTTTTGCGGAATCACGCAAAGCCTTTTGTTGGAACACATTAGGTGGCAACATTTTCAGTGAAAGCGGAAAGCAAGAAGCGAGTCCCACCTGTTATATTGTGAAAGCAAGCGTTGTGCATCACTCCGGAAAACAACTCGAGGCCGATGATGGCATAAATGATGATGACGAAGAGGACCAAAAGAGCAATGTGGAGAAGGGGAATCATGGCCCGTAAAATAGAATTCATTACAACCTGTAAACCTGGCAAAAGCAATGTCATTTGTGTTGAAAGAGTGTCACACTTATGATCAATAATTGGATATGGAATGTCACGTACTTGGAACGCCAGAAACAAGCCTTAGTGGCCGAAGTACACGGAATGCGCGGAGGGCTTTTACATCGAAACCCTCCTTGGCTACCCAGGAGACCCCCGTTGTAATCAGACTGCGAAAAGAGGAAATTAGTAAATAAACTACGTGGAAACATTACATGGTTCATAAAAGATAAAAGGCTGATTACCCTATAACTACGATTGCAAAATCCAGAAAGTTCCACGTGTTCCGGAGATAAGCTCCAGGATGCATCACAAAACCGAGTGCTATTATCTTCATTATGCACTCCGCCGTAAAAATGACTAAGAATACGTACTCTATTTTCTCCTGCAAATTGGACGAGGTGATTGTAAATATTGTCAATTGTTCTTGTTTCTAACTCTGAAAGTATTCAAAGCCTCCTACCAAATTCTGGTTGATGGTGTTTGAATCTGAAGACGGATATGGCGTAAAAATGGCCAACGCTACACAATTTGCGAAAATTGTCAACAATATCAGGTACTCGAAGGGCCTGCAGAAACGAAAATAATTTTATGAGCATGATCAACCATACATTGTTTTGAGTAACCGGATGAAGGGCCTTACTTCCATTCTACCACACTGATACATAACTTTCTTATTGGATTTTGTAGGGTTAGGCAAAACAAAGCCCTTGCAGGACGGTCTGGCGGCGGCTTCCCCCGCCGGGGAGGAGGCCGCCGCTTGGCATTTCCAGCAGGTGCAGCGTTATTCATCGAAGTGGCATTCAAAGCCGCTTCCCATGCTGTAGAAAGTGGTCGAGCCCCTTCACCACCGTTTAAATCAGCCGGTTGCTGGAGATTTTCTGGTGGTCCCAATTGCTGTGGGTACTTGGAATCTGTCGCTTCTACGAACCCCCTTGACGTTGAGGGTCCATCTTGACTATCATAACCAGCGGCCGAAAAACCTATACCAATAAATTGTGGTTTCAGATTAAATATTGTTAATGGCGTTAGTTAAAAAATCGGCCACCACACATTAGTCAAGCGCAAAACTCCATACAAGAAACAGTGCAAAAAACAGCAAAAATTCAAGTTGACCATTCCAGTTTCGATGACAATCGGTGTACATGATTTTGTGCCCGTCCTCTCAGTTGCAGAAAAATTTAAATGGGAACTAACATATGAAAAACTAAAACGCATTCAGAGAAGCTACCGAGCATGTGTTTAGTCTTCTGAAACTTTCTAAAAATTTAGACGCTACTGTATCATTCCCCCCAACATAGTTTCAAATTCAGGTTGTTTCTCAAGGCCTCACATTTGTATGGAAGAGCTGGTAAAAAATCTGCTTGAAATCTTGTGACACATAAACTGCGCTGTATTTCAAAATCATCACCACGAAACCTGAAGAAGCAAATGGTGCAAAGGGGAAAAGGCAACGGAATATATTTATACACTCTTGCGTTAGTGCGAATGTGTTGGTTATATTTATTCATGTTATGTGAAATGCATGAGTGCAAAATTCGCATTTTGTAACCTTTCAACTCTCCGAAGCCCTATTGGAGGACGTAGGTCTTGATGGAAATCTTCAGCGTATATAAGTGTCCAAGTTTGATTTTCAAAAAGTGATTCTAATCAAGTCCATGTAAAGGATAATTTGCGGAAATGTCAAAGGATGTAACATAAGGACAAATGTTGGTCACACTACAACTATTTATACGCAGTTTGGAGTTTTGAGCTCAAAGTTTACTACAGCGGTGCCGGTTGATTAGTCCATCATTGTCGGGGTGAGCGTCGCTACGGGTAAAATGAAACTACTTTTTGGAACTACAAGACTAATGAGAGCCTTTATGGCGTGGAGAGTTGATGATTGTGCAAGTGGTAACCATACCGTGAGAAAAGCTACTATTATAGCCTGATGCATCCATTGCTTTTGCCACACCAATAAGAAAATATCTTATTTACGTTGATCCTACGTCCTTGATCAAAATCATTCAGGAGTGTCGTAAACTAACAAGAGGAGGACGGAGAATTTGCAAGCTCTCGTCGTCAACACTCTGGTTTCAAGTACTGATATCACAGGACATTTTCACAAACTCTTCTTCTTTTATCCAACATCACAAATATACACTTTACAGCACCAGTGTTTGAGGCCAACATGAATGCTTCATTTTGGCAAACTGACTTTTCACTCAACTCCAATTATCTTGTCATTTACTCATCGACTGTGAGAAGAGGTGTAAATTAGCACCAACACTGAAACTTGTAACACAAAACTCACAAGACTCTTTGCAGCACCAAGAGTTAAAGACCAGCTTTCGCGACTAACATCCGGTAACGTTTTTGCAAAATGGCAAACACATTTCAGTGACACGCAATTCTCGATGGCTTGAATATGGCTTGTAGGGGCGACTTGTGAGCAACTTGTGCGCTTGAAACGTTTTATCGGATGCTTTAGGGATTGTTGATTGCGACTGTTAAGTGGGGGTGTGGGGGGCTGAGCAGTTTGGGGCTGAAACTACATTCTTGCAGTTCGATGGGGTGAATCATGATGGAAATTTCAGCGTTGCACAAGTACACACGTGTAGAAGAAAAGCGTCCGCTGGGATCAACCAGTGAGCGACAACTAGGAGCTAAGCAAGGAATCGGTGTGAAGATTCGGTTCGGATTCGTTGAGAGGGATGAGGATTTGAGCAGGAAGGAAGCAGGTTAGTAGTCTAGCAAGTCTGCTAGCTATTTTACCGTTGGAAAGTTATAGAGAAAGATGAGAAATTCGGGCAGGAAAAGCAAGAGGGAATCGGACGAGGAAACAGCTGGGAGTGCTTATACCCCGATTTTTGCGTTATACGACCGACGACGACGCTTCTGATCTCTCACAGGATGCTCGGGTCCAAATGATCGTAAAAGAAATGGCCAGAAATAGATGACGATGAACCCTATATTTTTTGCCTCGCGAAAATTTCTCAACAATTTTAGCATCTCCCTTCTGTCTCTCTACTACATCTTTTTCTCTGTTTGACTTGAAGAAGATCAGGAGTTGATCGGACCGACGAAACGGGACGAAATTTCCTTGTTTCTCAGTAAAGCTACATTAAATTCCGCCCGCCTGAACCGACACACAACATCTCAGCTCGAGAATGTCCTGTTACACAAGTTTTGCTTGTGTAATTGCAACCATGGCTCAACGCTTGAGAGTCGATTGCATATTTTGCCCGATTTCACGCAACTATTTTTTGTATAACTTATGCTCCAACATTCACCAACTGACTTGACTCGCCGCCAACTACTTCAGTATGACCAGACGAACGATACATATTGTGAATTTTCTGATATTGGCACAAGCGGACTTTGCGAGGGGAATGTTACTTTGTGCTATTCCTAGATGAAAGTATGAACTATCGTAATGTTTAATTCGTGGATTTGATTCAAAAACTCTCACTCACTCAATGCCACCAAGGTAAGCCGGTGCTATTGCAATCCCCAAAGTTTTGATTTCAAGCAAAGCACAGGGTCATTCCGGAGACGGGATTCGCAGTTTCGAGAAGAAATCTTCGTCTACCGAGATGAAAAAGCTCTAAAATTTCACGATGGAATTCCACAAGAACCTCGGTGTTTCCTCATCGCTTGAGATCAACTTACGGAGCTTTTTATGATGACGACCATTTTACTCGTTGCAATGAAAAACTTTAAACTACTAAGGTGATGCTAACCCAATTATAAGAGAAATAGAAATATATATCTTTATACACACTTATAGAATAGAAATTATCTGAAAAACGTTTCCTAAAAGGCCGGTATGCACCCGCCAACTTCACGCCCATCATGTTTACGCGGCTTTTTTGAATCTTGGCTGCTTGCGCGCCAGTAGTCATATACTGTAAAATGACAAAACATTATTCGGTGCCAGAAAATTGCATGTCAAAGCACAAAGCGACAATTGTAAACAATCGGACAAAATAATTTCTAGCTAAAAAATATAGCTGGTGAAACTTTGTAATTCGTTTTGCTGGTTGGCGTCAGTAAACATTCAGCGTGATCCGTCATGAGTGATAGGCGCGGCAATAAATCTTTACCAAACTCGGGGAACTTTGGTGGAAGCAGTTCGTCCAAGAAGAATCGACCAGATAAGGCTAGGAGCAGTGATAATCAGGTTAATGGAGGTGGTCGAGCAGCAAAATCTCAGTTCACGCTTGCTCAAATTGTCAGTGGAGCACATTTGAACAACGCCAGTAGCAAAAAGCCGTCGAAAAATCAATCGGATCAAAGTAAGAAAATGGCGTCTTCAAATCCAAGTCAAGCCACTGACAGTGAGACACACAAGTTCAACGCCGAAGTGTGCAAGCGAATGGACCCAGAGTTCTTCAAAATCTTGAAGGTTGCAAGCCAGGTGGCGATTTTCGACTACGATTGTCAAGCGAAAAAATGGGTACTGATTCAAGGAATATCAAGTTTAATGATGTTTTCGGTCTTGTATTCGAAATTATATCAGCAAACGAATATTATTTTTACAGGCCAGCAAGGACATTTTGGGCTGCTTGTTTTTTTACGAGAGGTAATCAGATTATACGGAATGAGCGGTTAATCACCACAATGGCCTAAACACATGAGAATGTAATTCTGGTTTATCATTAAACAGGAAAGCGGCTCCGAGATACGGTCTTTCAATCCTGAATCGAAAAAGTTTGAATAACTTTGTTTTGTTGCTCAAGCCTGATATGCAGTTGCAAGTTGAAGAACCGCATATCCTGATAAGAGATGATGAAAGTAATTGAAATCGAAACCTTTTACACTTTACTACTAAACTCCTGTATGCTAGTTTTTTACCTCAATGTTTTTCTTCCAGCTATTAATTGTTTATGGTTCTACAACCAGTCTGAATGCAATGAAATTGCTGAAGAAGTAAACCGCAGACAAAAGCAAAACTTGCAAACTGCTAGTGCAGAAATGAAACCGCAGGAACAAGTAGTGCCACAGCAAAGTTCTCAAGACCAATCTGGAAATCAGATTCTGAATATACTGTGTCAGAAATTAATGGCATCCACTGTTGCAGAGGCAAGTGTAGTATATTGGTTGAAATCTATGTTTTTCAATATGGTTAACGGTGATTCGGGTTGAAATTATTTGTAGGCGAAGAACAATACTGTGGCTGAAGCAGTAGTTACCCAATCTCAACCGAAAGAACAAACACGAAGTTCTGCTCTCCAAGCTTTATTGGGACTAGCACCAAATGTCTCAGTTGATAATGGGAAAGCCACAACGGAGGAGGTGAGGTTATAAGTAACATCAGGAGTATGGCTCTCAATTTTGGGTAGAAATTTGAAAGGAAAATGTGGTATCTTTCGTACAGCAACCTACAAGTAATGCGAGTGGTCAGCCACCCAAGAAACTTGATTCCCTTGGCGATGAACTCAGGGCCACACTGGGCATAATCAACAAGCTGGATAGCTCGTGGCAACCTGACTGGAATGTCAACAACGGGGGTTGCCATGGGGATAATGGCACGGCCGGAGATAAGATACTTTCTGACTTTGGCGAGCAGGGACAGTCAGCGTATGGAAACCCTGGAGGATACTTTAAGCAACCGCAACAGGCCGCTCTTGTCTATCACGATATCCATAACCCTCACTCCGCTTTTGTAAAGACTGGTTCCCTGCAGTCGTTTGAGAGCAGAAATACTGGAGGTTATAACCCCGAAAGCACGTCGATTTGCGGAAGTGCAAACGAAATGCATTCTACTGCGTTGAACAAGGAGCAAATGTTGAGGGCATTTTCGTACTTACTGGATGTGAGTTGAAGTATTTTTCCGGAAAGAGTGGTGTTTGAAATGCTCATGCTCATAACTGATCGCCTCAATGTTTTTTTCAGACTGACCCTGACTTCACGGAAAGACTGCATCAAGCGTACCTGCGTTCTTTCGAAAGGTCTTAGTTAGTAGCGTTACTACTGTTTTAAACATTCCGACCTTTTCCAAGAAAAATACATATGGATAGTTTCTGGCTAGGGCTAGATTTGCCACCCGCATGAATCGATGATGCGAGATCTTATTCTTATGTATTGGTTGAGTGTGTATTATTGATGTTATTTTAAAAGATCGATAATTTTAATTTAGTTTGATTTGTTGGAACGAAGTTCTTGGATGACAGTGTAACTTGAACCGATAGAGATCTTTAAATTTAAGTCTGCAGAGATGCGGATTGCCTTGATGATGTTTAGTACAAATTAGAACTTGAGGATTTTTTGTGAATCACAATCGTTACGAACGGGGATGCTGACGAAACTACTGGTTCATGCCTACTTCTAACATGGAGCGCTAACTAAATCTGGTGCGACATTAATTTCCTTCTTGCAACTTCAATGCGAAACTGCTGAAGAGAAATATGATAAGTGGACAGGTTACATGACACGTACATGGCTAAATTACTTGAATTGTTTGTCAGTTTTGTACTGGCACATAATGGAATCTCTAGAGTTCACACGTTAGGCTTTTGATTGGAACTAAATTTCGAAATTAAAGGCAATCGAAAAGACAAACTACTTGTACTTGTAACGGATTGGTTCCAGTTAATCTATAAAGCAGCTTCCCCTGGAAGTCTCTAGCAGATAACGAATGCCCGAGAAGGCATGCAAACCGCAACCGCAGGTCAACAGGCTAGGCCCTGGCCACACTCAAGGTCACTGTGTATAAGGTTTGAGCAAATAGTTAGCAGCTAACTAACTGTTAGCTGACAGCAGGGGGCTTAAATGAGGTCTAGACAATTATCCAAAGGGAAGCATATTAGTGGAAGAGTAAGGAAAAGGGAAAGCGGACGACACAGGGTGAAGCACTTTGCAAATGATGCTTTTCCGGATCAAAATGATGGTTCTCTGAGGTACACAAGGTCGTTTTTAATGCTTGTTTACCAGGTTTTTGACATTAGACGTCGCAGTACGGAACAATCTAGAATTTGTACGAAGCGTAAGATGATGAAGATCACCATGCCAATTTCCGTTGTAAACCGCTTTGCGTTTTGCGTCCGATCGTCTCTTTGTGAAAGTTGTATATAATCCCCGTATGGCAGTCTGAAAAGACGGACTTTTGATAGTAAGAGTAAAAAGGTGTCTTGGAAAGCAACACAAAGAGAACTTTTGATGGTTCGTTTTCTACTGTACAATTACTACTGTAGAATGTTGTACACGAACACGATAAAAATCCGGGAAATTTTCCCTGAGTTTGAGTAATATGAGTGTCACATGGTAGGCTACTTATACAAGTTCGCATTCTGCTTGAATAGTGGTTTTTTGCAAAAATGATATATAATGCTCGCAACTCGCAAGTTGCTTTGAAGAAAGTCGGAGTTCCTATAAACCATGTAAACAACCTTATGTGGTGCCTAGTAGACTACAAAGGCATTTTGCGATCCACTTCAAAGAATAATTTAATCTGAAGATTTAAAAAACATAAATTAATCGGCTTTTCACGTCCATGATAAAAGATGGTGGAGATAAAAATCCGTACATGCGTTCGATATTTTGCCATTTGAACTGTAACTTTTACAATTGCCATCTTAAACTTGTATCGATATTGTTGAGATGTTTGAAAAGAAGTCCGAATAAGTAGAACAAGCCGTAGAAGTAAATACAGTTTATGCTCGTGCATATATCGTGTTTACCAGGAATCCGCTGTTTACCATCGCTACGGCGTCCCTCTTAAGGTGAATCGCTTTTTCAATTGCAACTTTGGCTAGGAACAAGTGGTTTTGCATTACGAAGTCCTTGGTGGAGGTCGCTGGAGGGATGCATGTCACCAACTTTGGATCCGGTGTCTCGCTGGTCGGTTAATGCAATTTCAAGGTCGTGGTGACCGTCTCCAGATTACTGATATGGTTTTAAAAACCGGTAAATTGAAGATCATCATACAGTTTTGGGATCTTACCGTCCTTCCAATACATACATATCCACTATTTTGTTCATCTCTCGGGAGAAAGTTGATTATTTAAATTGCTGGACAGATTAATTGGGTTGCTATTGTGCCGATAAAGATTATAAAAATGTTTTGAGTTATTTTTACACTGGCCAATATACATATATAATAGCAATTTTAACTTGTGAGCTTCTGTCATGGGTTTTCCAATCAAAACAAACCAAATGGTTCGATTTTTGTGTTTAATGGATCGGATACGTGTCGATCACCAGACGGTGTGTGGCGTGACTAGCGATGACCACTTGATAGTGATGCTGTCACCAGGTGAGAATAATGCGATGATTTTAATGTTCCGCAAAACTTACTGAATCAAGTTATTGAAGTTGCTGCAGTGATTCACCGTTGTAGAATTCGATGAATTCGCAGGAGGTACCATCAAAAAAGCTTCGGTTGACATGAGCGTGCGGACAAGGCTTTATGATAAACCCTTGATATAACTGATCAAGAGTATTTTAATACGATAAACCGGGAATTACATGTAGCGAACTCGCTGTCGTTCTTCAGCCTGCCGTGTGGGCGGAAAGCTTAGACTCTGAAAATTTTGATTGATGTGATTCCATGACCAAATGAATCGCCAGAGGAAATTAGGCCACAGGGAAAGTACGTCTTTAGGTGAAAAACGTATTTTCAAGTTCCAAGAAAGCATAACACATGTATGAAAACTTGTTATGGAACAATGCACAATTTTCACCTGTTTCTTCAAACAAATCAAAGGGAATTAATTATCCCAGACCGGACCATAACATGGCTTATCAGACTTTCGTGTATAAGCTTTATTGGCTGGAGAAATGGTTTGACTCGAAATAGATTGACTGACTGAGGCGAGGGTCAATCATAATTTGATTGGGTATCTCAAGTTATAGATGTAAACCCAAGTGACGTAATTGGTTAAAAGACCAATCAACAAAGGCGACACATGTTTCAAATTCCTAGTCTGATGACGAGGTTAAGTTCATCAGGTGATAAAAATATTGTTTTAAGTGATGACAAGTGACGGCTTCCGCAGAAGAGATAGTTAACTGAGTTACGGCAAAAGACGATTCATGCAAGGCAAAAATGCGTCCAGTTTTCTAGAATCGGCGTTTACGCAATTGATGATTCGGTTGCCGGAGACGGAAACAAACAGTGGTTTCGGCCATGGGCGTTTTCTTTCGGACTTCGGAGAATGGGATGGATAACGTCAGTCACATCTTACATGGTGAGCCCCATGACCGGATAAAGGAAAAGAGCGTCACGCGCTAGGAGTAGTAAATATTACGAATGCCGATTCTATTTTCACCGCAAAATCACTTGCGGAGTAGCCGAAAATAATTTGGAACATGACGGCTCTGGT